>JAUUEG010146368.1:0-10580 GCA_032361445.1 Panulirus gracilis | reverse complement strand
ATTGGCTGAGGACATGGTTAATGCAAACAGCATACATAAATTTATGAGGTTGTGTGATGGAAAAGAACATTCAAGATATGGCTCCCAAAAGTGTGACTCCTTGCCTGTATGGTACAAATAGGTAATTACAATCTTTAAAACTTCTGTATTTTGTTCATATGAGTCTCTGTGTGTATCTGTTTCTAAAACAGTTCCACATTTCTTGATCAGTCAATAGCATATTTGACACAGTAGTACAGGGGATTATGAGTGTCAGAGGAGGGGTCCGCAACCCACAATCTTATTAATAGAATGGGTCCCCAACCCACAATTTTATTTAATAGGAGGGGAAGGTTTCTATCCACAGTCCTCTCCCAACATTTTCAATATTTTCTTGATCAGTGACCACCAGACCTGACACATTGATAATAAATAACATGAGGAGGATAATGATGATGATGATAATAATAATAATATGCAGAAGGATGAAAGTTGTGCATGGGATAAAATGAATTTGAGCAATGCGGTATATGGCGGTAATGTGCTGTCAGTGGACTGAATGGGGGCATATGAAGCAACATGGGAAAACTACAGAAAGCTCTTTGGTGCCTAGTTGTAGATAGATGGCTATGGTTTTGGTAAATTATTCATGACAGCTAGAGAATTGATGTCAGTGAATTAAGGCTTTTTCTTTATCTGTTCCTGTTGCTACCTTGCTAATGCTGGAAATAGCAAACAAGGATGAAAAAAGATGATACTAATGAATGGTTTATTGAACTTGGCAGCAATACAGCTGAAAATACACAGTTGGGATATTCATAAAAAGGGTTTTAGATCAAAGTAGGGCTGGATATTTCTGGCATTGGATAAGCACATGAGTGAGGTAAATCTGCATACTCAAAGTGGCAAATATAAATGAAGTTTTAGAGTAATTCTTTGGTGTAGACATTATGCATATAGTGATGATTAGCTGAACATTAAGTGATGGGTAGTTACGTGTTGACTGAGTAACATTGATATAATAGTTGACATACATAACTTTTTTCATACTATTTACCATTTTCCGCATTAGCGAGGTAGCATTAAGAACAGAGGACTGAGCTTTTGAGGGAAATCCTCACTTGACCTCCTTGTTCCTTCTTTTGGAGAATTAGAAATGAGAGGGGAGGATTTCCAGCCCCCCCGTTCTCTCCCCTTTTAGTCACCTTCTACAACACGCAGGGAATACGTAGGAAGTATTCTTTCTCCCCCTATCCCCAGGGATATACAGAACTTATTTAGTAGTAATTATTTGAACACATAGTGATGAATAGTTACTCGTTGATTGAGTTACCATAATATAGTAGTAGTCATCCACATACCTAAGAGAAAACTAAGCTTTTTACTTGCATAGCTATGCACTTCACTTGTTAATGGATTGTTTATGATGTTCATAATGGTAGTTATGGGACCATATATATATGTCTGTACAAACACTGATTGATCCAAGGTGATTGTGGTGATGGATGGTTGTCCTTGTGGATGGGGGCATTAGGAGGGGAGGAGGTCTTGGTGATGGAGAGTTTGTCAGCATTTTATTACCATACTGCCATGTGAGATGCCGGTGTTAGTATGAGTGGACCAGTTCGGCAAGATAAGGGCCTCTTAATAGGTGATGTAAGACAGGCCCAGGATGAGTCTGCATGTTCTTTTCGGTACTTTTCCAGCTGGTCCCTCTGTGTAACTGTCAGGGAGGAGGACCAAGCTGAGTAGGCTTAAGTAGAAGGAAGGTAGTATGAACATTACTGAGCTCACATGGTGGGATGCACAGTGACCTCAGTTGCAAATGTAGAGATGGTATGAGAAGCATGCTGGTGCTGGTTTGTGTGAGTGTCATGGTGTTTTACACTGGGTGACTCCAACTGTGATCATCTAACCACAAGCACTACTCAAGACATGCTCACTGAGTCACTGGTTCCTTTGGTTATTTGTAAATTTATCTGATGTATGCTCTCTTTCAGTGTTAAATTCAGCAAAAGTTAACGGTGATGTGTGAAGATGGTAGATCAAATCACAATGCCTAGTCATCCAAAAAAGGGGTGGGGTGGGTAGGGTATTTCTGATTGACAGTTGACTTTCTGTGGCTAAAGAGCACCACTGACACTTGTCCCTCCCCATCAAGGATTGGAGTTTGTGACTTGGGGATGGGATGAGGAGTTGAACCCCCAAGGGGGATTGAATCCCTCACCCCATGTTTATCTGTTCCTTATACTTCTTGATCAGCCAGCAACTAACTTTACAAAGTGATTCACAGCATGAGAAAGGTCATGGAGTGGTGGAGACCCTGAAGAGGGGTTGAACCCCCAACCTCATGTATATTTGTTCCATATATGTTTCTGTATTCCTTTACAATCATCACCTAACTTGATGCATTCTTAAAGGGGGACATGAGTAAGGTCATGTGTGGATGGTGGAGCACCCCCAGGTGGAATTGGACCCTATTTAATGGGTGTCTGTTCCTTATATGTTTCCACATGTCTTGATCAGTCTCCACCAGATTTGACTCAGTGATACAGGAGGACATGAGTAAGGCTGTGGGTGATTGGGGTTTGTTTTTGGATGTTACCATACTCTGCCTGTTTGAGGATCCACCATTAGTGAAAAGTCACCTTTGGCAAGTCTGTATCACTAGGAGCACTTTTCTGAGTGTAGAAACACCACAGGTCTGGACCTGTTGCCAGGTGGTGTTCCAGCAGCAGGATGAAGTCATCGGAATGAAATAACCGAGTCGGTTGGGGCACTTTTTTGGGCCTAAAAATGCCAGAGTACAATCTTTTCTCAGAATTTCTTAAACCAATGGAGTCTACATTCCCTTTCAACTGGAAGTAGTATAGCCTTGGGCTTTAGGAGCCTTTAGAAAGGTCCTGGGTAACACTAGGACACTTTCCTAGAAACTGATCCTGTGGTAATTATGAATAAAAGTAAACAAATTACTTATTTGTAGTATACTGGGAGGGAGTTATACAGTAGTGGGGTCCCATCACTTGAATATTCTCTGTTGTCATACAACTTCATGAATTTTAACATGTTTATATTGACCATATCTTTATTCATTTTATTCCACTCATCCACTATTATACTCAAAAGTACTTTATAAAATCTTTCTTAAGTGTCTTCCTTAATTTTTCCTTAATTTCACGGTATGTCCTCTGGGTGTTCTATCCCTACATCTTCTGAAGAATTGACAAATGTGTACTGCATTTATGTGTCAAAAAGTTAAAGGTTGTTTTCAAGTCAACCCTCACTCCTGTGTCTTCCAATGTAGGCAAATTTAAGGCTTCTGTGTATGATTACCTTATTGTAATTACCTTTTTGTGCTGTATATGGAGGGAGATTTACTTGTGGGACCCTATCTGTTGAAAAATGCTCCCTACTGTCATACAATCTTTTAAACTTTGTATGTAGTCATCATTTACCACATCCTCTTTTAATTTATTTCATTTGACCACATATACTATAAAAGTACTTCTTTGCATCTTTTTTTAAGAAGTTCTTGATCAATTTCATGCTATGTCCTCTGGTTGTCCTATCCCAACATCTTTTTAAGGACAGTTCTCTTTCTACATCATGACTTAACGGTTTTGATCAGATCACCTCTCACTCTTCTCTGTTCAATGGTGCACAAACTCAGCTCTTTTTATTTTGGCACCTTCATTGCCCTCCTCTGGTTGTACTCACTCAACTCTGTGCCTCTTTAGGTGTGGTAACCATACTTAAGAGGCCTATTCTAGTTTTGACCTTTGTCCAGCGGCTAAATATTTCCTTATGATTATATTTGAAGACTATTCTAAGATTTTTTGTCAGAGTTTGTCTCCTAAACTTTCTCCTAATCTGGGACTCTGATGATTGGTTTGGGGTGATGTCATTTCCCAAGAACAATTGATAGACAGAATCCTTAAGCTTATTTCCTGCTAGGTAATAACTATATTGAGGCCTTATATCACTCTGTCCCATCTATATTACTTTACATTTGCTTTGGCTGAATTTCATCAACCTTGTATCAGACTAACTTTGGAGTGTGTTTAAGTTTCCGTGTAAGTTGATGCATTCCTGGTACCTTTGCATCATCGGTAAACATATCAAGTTGAAGTTCATACCCTCTAGAAAGTCATTCACCTAGGTTAAGAAGAGTGAATGTCTAGAACAGAACCTTGCAACACCCAGTTGGTGATCTCACCTACTGGGGAAAGGCATATTTGACATTTCATCTGTTCTCTACTAAATCTTTCATCCATCAGAAGAGACTCATCCATTATATCTGCACAGGTGATCCAGTTTCTTAATCAGTCTCCCATATGATACAGTATCAAATGTCTTTTGGCAGTCCAGATATAAACAATCCACACAGCCTTCCCTTTTGCTTAAGCCAGAGCTCACTTTCTTGTAGAAATTAAAGAAGTTCTTGACACATGCCCTCCTTTCCCCAAAAACTGTTTTGTCTTCCACTTAGGTAATTTGTCCTTTGTAGAGAGTCATCCATTTGTTTTCTAACTAGCTTTTTCAGTACCTTACAGACCACACTCATCAGGAAGACTTTTCTTTAGTGCAGCACCTCTTCCTGGTCTTCTTTCTTATGATTAGGTTTGATGTTTGCCCTTTTTCACTCCCTTGGCACTTTACCTTTGTGGAGCAACATCATGAGCAGTAATTCGTGAGGCCTGTCTAGTATATCTGCATGTATCTTTAGCAGATACAGTGAAAGTTTACTAGTACCATGAGCCTTTTGTTAATATCTCTTTCAGATATCACATTGTTTTCTAAAAGTTCTTCTCCATACCATATCACTTGTGTTGGGGCTATAGTATCTTCCTCTATGTGTGTTTTTATGCCTGTGTATGTATGAATATATTTGTATTTTTACTATAACTGCATTTTTCTTCATAGGACTGTGGGAGCTTTCATCCACACATGATCTGCATTCCTATGAAACTCTGACAGTTTTGACACCAAGGGCTAATGTCTTCCATGTGCAGATCAACAGACCAGATAAACTTAATACCATGAACAAAGTGTTTTGGAGGTAAGAAGTAATCACTGTAAAACTTTATATGACACCATAAATTGTCGTACATAATTAATCAATTGTATTTCCTTTTATTCTTGAAGTTTGTCCCCCTTTTTTTTTTTTTTTCAATTCACACTCCTAAAATGTAGGTCTGGGATATTACAGCACTTAGATAAATTAGTACCAGGTGACCAGATACCCTCATTTTACTTACTCACTTAGTACTGTGTGAGTCCATTGACCATTGCTTAAGGCTGATAGAGATGTAATGTGGGTACCATGATCTGTTTAAGAGTTTTACATGGCATGAATCATAAGCACTTTGTTTTATTTTGAAAACTGCTTTACCTGGAAACACTGATATCAGTTACCATAGTATGGAAACGACCTTAGACTTTAATTTGATATGCCAGCCTTACTGCAACTTTTTTCTTTAATGACCTTAGACATTTTTTTGATGGGTCACCCTAACCACAATGCTTTCCTTTTTTTTCATATATATTTGCCACTTCCCGCATTACAAGGTAGCGTCAAGACCGTAGGACTGAGCCTTAGAGAGAAAATCCTCACTTGGCCCCATTCTCTGTTCTTTCATTTAGAAAAGTAAGAACTGGAGGGGAGGATTTCCTACTTTGGTAAGGTCATGTTAGTAACAAATGAACAATGGCCACTTTTGTATACATCCAGTCTCTTGATCTCATATATAATGTACTGAAACCAGTTACTACCATCCACAGCCAAATTCCTGAGACTACTTCATAGTGTACCTTGAGAACATGTACCCTAATTCAGCACAGTGAAAGCTCTGTGGCCCCATCACTTCATTTCATTTTATCCAGTACATGTCTTTCACCCTCCTAAATGTTCAGGCCTGAAGCCTCTTTCACTCCATCTTTTCATTTCTTCTTTGGTCTTCCACTCCCTCTTCCTTCCTCCATTTTGACACATAGATCCTCTTTATCATTCTTTCTTTGCTCTTCCTCTCCATATGCCTGAACTTTTATAGGACTTTCAGGTCTATAAATTAGATTTTCTTACACACTATGTGCTGACACTCATCTCTTGCATGATCAACCTACCTCATACCACTTATCAATCTAAGATATTTTATTTCCAATGCGTCTACCCCTCTTTTCTTTTGCATTCATTGCTCAAGACTAGCTTACCTTCAAACCTTCTTATTTTTGCCCTTACAAACACTCAGCTTTTCTTCCACATGCTCCTTAAGCCCCCCTTCCTCCACCCTGTGGCTCACTTCATCCTCAGTGGTTTCATCCACTGCCACATACAATCCCAGGTACCAAAAGTAGCCCACTTCTTCAAGCTCCTTCCCATATAAACTTACTGAAAGAACAATGGCAGCTAGTTATGTTCTACTCAGCAACCTCTGAACTGTGACATCTTGGTCCTGGACAGGTAACTTTTTTGGTCACATAGTTGTGTAGATGAGCATTGCTGATAACGTACTTTTCATGGCTGTCAAAAGGGGTGAATTATCATGTATTCATTCCATTTTGGGGGATAAAATTGGTGAGCAAGTGTTTGTAGGGCTCTATCCATAGGTGAGAAACTATATATGTTATATGCAGTTTGAATCTCCCTATTCTGGTAACTTTGGTATGTGAATGATGCTTGATTAATAAAATTTTTTGGTCCTTTTAAGTAGTATCGAAAATACTCGTTACATATCTGAGACACCATAATGATAAAGGTAATAGAAAAACATTTGAGAAAATTAGATCTGAAATGCACTGGTTAAGGAGGTCTTTGGAAAGTTATTGATTTCAGAAAATAGATGTATCTATTCAAGAAACCCTTATAGCAAACTGTATTAGTTAGTTTTAGTATATTACAAATTGTGATATATAATTATGAATGCAAATAGGCTTAATTTGATTGTGTTCCTACACTTTTTGTCTTAAATCAAGCATTATTATTTCACCCTTATATGAATGATATTTTTTTAGTTGTGGTGATAGGCTGCTAGTGACATCTATCAATAATTGGTGGATGCAAACATCAGATAAGAGTTTAAGCAGATGCAGTAAGCTTTACAGCATCAGGTGACGATTGAACAGTTCTGTAGGAATATCAAATGATAGGAGCAGTTCTGTAGGGTTTGTCAGATGTAGGAGCAGTTTAATCCCTTAACATCTCATTGAGTTATCCTTTCCAACCCTCAAAATTCATGTTTTTCAAGCATCTCTGGTTTGTTCTTTGAGGAATCCAATAGCTTCCCACCTGAAACCAGTATGGGAATTGTCAAAAGTTTTAGTTTTGTTACAATCATTGGATATTTTTTGGCATTATGATACTTTTCATGAACTTTTCATGAACTCTCCCATTTTACAGCCCTTGGTGCTGAGAGAAGAGTCAGTGAAGTGTAAGTAGTGTCCAGACATAAGAACTTTTGTCTTATTGCTTGTGCTGAGATAGATCTTAATTCATGTTTGAAACTACAAGTAAGTAACATAATTAATTAAAATGAATTGAAGTAAAGGACATAAATATACCCTATATCCATTTTCTGATTAATTCTTAGAGGCCATTACTTTAAGAACATTTTACCTTATGCTTAGTTAAATCTTTTGAGAGAACTGGTAGAGATCACCAGAGATAATTGAATGGGGCATCTATATGTGTCCAGGAAGCATAGAACCTCTCTCAAGAAGGAGCATTTCTTCCTGGTGGAAGATATTTATTGACAAAATCTAGCCAACCTGTTGGGAAGGTAGCCTCCACTTTAGGCATGTTAAGGAATACTACTTTTGCATTCCTCAAACATATACATTAACATTACCACATTGTAAATGATTGTAAATGTTAAGAGTTGATCTGTATGGCCACTGGGGTAGATGGACCTTAATCTGCCAAAATCATTTGTCATTTTTTACTCTCTCTCTCTCTCTCTCTCTCTCTCTCTCTCTCTCTCTCTCTCTCGAATTATTGTCTCCAACTCTTCATGTTTATATGCTCTCAAAGCTTATAGGATGAACTGACCTTGGAATCAAATGCATGTTCTGAAGTAAACAAGTACTTTCTTTCCTGGGTGATGTTCCTTGTGCATTTTTTATGTGCTGTTGGATGGATGTCATTGTTGTGAGAATTATGAGGCAGGTCATTATTGACAGCCTGGTGATGATGGCAACATTTCCATAATAAGGCTGCAGATTGGTCAGAGGGCAGACCCAGGCTGACAGGCCACTATCTTCAAATGCTTTAGGTGTTTAGTGAGGGGTATGAGGCATTTACCTTATGAGAAGGTGGAGTTTATTAAGTTTCTGATGCCTTTAAATCCAAGAAATTCTTCCACCATTTTCCTTTAGAAAAGCCTTTTCATACTTCATATATCATATTATCAGGGAGATGCATATATTTTTTTGCTTTTCTTTTCAGGGAGATAAAGGAATGTTTTGATAAGCTGACTGATGATCTAGACTGCAGAGCTGTGGTGCTTAGTGGTGCTGGTAAAATTTTCACAGCAGGGATTGACCCTGATGAATTGGCAGAAATGGCTTGCATTGTTATCAGTGATGATGATTTAACCCAAAAGGGTCGTACAATTCAGAAGATCATATCATCATATCAAGCATCTTTTGCATCTTTAGAAAAGGTTAGTGTCTTTTCTTTTATTTTTTCCTGCACTTGATGGGGAACTGCAGACATCAGCTTACTTCTCTTGACTAAAGGAGGCAGCACAAACCCAATGTAAGGAAATTAAACTATTTCTACATGTGCAAAAGAATATGTTGCCTTCAAGATGTTTTTAATTCTGAAACTGCATCCATCATCAACTGTTGATATTGCCAAATGATATTTTAGCTTTTCTAACCTCTGTTTGAATATTCAGCTAACTTAATTTACTGTTAGTAGACTATGTGGGTTTCTTATATCACCAGGAAGGTATGGGAAAATATTTTGTTCTCAGTACCCTTGCATCCACCATTTTAAGTGCAGGGCTGTATACCTGCATTTTGAGCTTACAAAGTAATTAGGAGGAACATTTGCCATATGTATCAGTTGATGAGGAAAGTTGAGCATGATACCTAATGAAATGTAAAGAAATAAGTGAGATAAAGAATGATTTAAATGTGAGGTCACCACAGGAGGACAGTATCTATCCCTGACCAATTATGGTTGGCTCTTGTCCAGATGGATGAAAAACACATGATCAAGACAAAGAATGTCCCTTTGAAAAACAGAAATGAACAACCCATACATATGACAAACAAAATAAATGAAGATACAAAAACAAAAACTAGCTTAGGACAAATAAATAAATGGAATTCTTGAGAGATAATGCATATGAATATACATGGTTTAATAGGGAGAGCTCTGGTGAAGAAAATCACATCAGAGATTAGAATAGGGATAATAACACAACCCTAATCAATATTTCATAAATTTCATGAAATATAAAAAAGTGAAATATGAAGCAAACTTGGAACAATTTGAAGCATTCCAAGCAGGTAGGACTACATTCAAACATTGTTGCTGCATTTCATGTCCGGGATAAGCAAGAAGGAAAACAGATAGATAAGATTATTTGCCATAAATGAAAATTAATTGTATTGAGTATCCCAGATACAAAGCTAGATGACTTCAAAGAAATTTGACAAAAGTATAAGAAATATTGAAGGGACTAGGAAATTCAGATCCAATAATTATATGGATAGTGGTCTTTGACTTCCATTTTATTAACTGGCACAAAAGAGAAGATTATGGATGCAGATACAAATACAAAGAAAGAATAATGGATCAGGAGACAGAAGAGAATAGTACCAAGGACTAATTAATCCATATTTATTGTTCAGCTTTGTCCAGGTAAACCACAGACTGACAAGAAGCATTGTAATTTTTTTTTCAAATGAAATAACCCTTTATTTAGATATAGAAGTGAATGATACAAGTTTGTTAGATTGCAGTATCTAGGAAATCACTGTCCCCTGGAATGTGGAAGTGAATAAAAGTGAATGTGATGAAACAACAAGAAAAACAGCAGTTTTAGTGATGGATTTTCACCTCAACAAATTTGACTGGAGAGAGACCTTCATAGACAATCTAGTTATAACACAGACATATTCTTTAAGAAACTAAGACATAATTATCATTGAGCTAATACCAAAGAAAAAGAAAAAACTACAAAATGGAAAATACTAAGGGATAGGAAATGGTGGATGAGTAGGAGAGGAGCATGGAAAATGAAGAAATGGATAAAACTTAGAGGCAAGAATTGAAGAACTTGATGAGGAAATAAAGAAGACAGGTGTTGAAATGATGAAATCCCATAGAAGAGACCAGAGCATGAATAAGAAGAGTTAAAAAGAACATGTAGTGAAACTCAAAATTACTCTTCACATACATACATTCACATGATGTCATTTGTGGACATGAGGCAAAATATGTGTCAGTTCCATTGTTAAATGTATCATGATGCTGCTTTTAATTGCTCTGATTGGTAAATAATTCGTTATGTTAAAACTCCAGTCAAAAGAATAGTACTTCACTTCATTTGAAGTAAAAATATTTATCAATGAGTTTCTATCCATTATTATGA
>JAUUEG010146257.1:0-10582 GCA_032361445.1 Panulirus gracilis | reverse complement strand
AGAGAGAGAGAGAGAGAGAGAGAGGTATATGTGGAACTACAGATTCTATCGACCTTCATAAAATCTCTGTTTCCTTTTCCGAGATCATGACACTTATCTCAGAGGTAATATAATTACTCCATAATTAACAGTCGTTCAAAATCTGCTAATTTTTCCTGACAAAAATGGATCTTCGTGTGTGTTACTTTCAAAAATATACAGTCAGTCTTGGTTAGAATGTTGTGCAGACATCAGAGTAACTCAAGGAGAAAAAGAATAGGTTTTGGCGAGGTTAGGTCAAAGGTCAAGGACTGGATTAAATATTTGTAGACGGTGAGAGCCGAAGCCTCCATCTTGAAATCGTTAGCTAGATACATTATTATTCGTTTTTCTTTCTATTCTTGCTTTACCGTCTTCGTTTTCTTTATATGTTCTCTCCTACTTCCTCATATTATCACGAATGTATGTTCCTCTTCCACCATCTCTGTTTTGCCTCACCCTTATCTCTGTTCCTTGTTTATAGTTCATGATCAACATAGTCTTCTCCATCCTCCTCTCCTCTCTCTTTACATTTATTTATTCTTTCCATCTTCACCTCTTCTTTCTTCCTGCCTTCCCCTCACAATAATCTCCTCACCTACTCTTACTTCACCCCTTTTCATTCCACTCAATTTTCTTATCCTTTTCCTTCATTGTCTTTGTCCATCTCTCCCTCTCCCTCTCTCGTTCTCTCCCTTCCACTCTCCCAGCAGTAACTAGCCCGTCTCGTCCTGCTCGCGTCACAAGGGAACTGTTTCCACAACCTTCACCTGATCGAGCAAGTGGGATGAAGAGTTCAATACGTGAGATATGCAAATTGGGAAGCACCTTATTATATGCAAATGATTCACAGGGGCTTTTGCTGTATCTTATTTCAATCTTATGATTTTACTGTACTCCTTGGACAACATCATGAAGCTAAAGAGTTGTTACAGTGATACTGGAAGAACGATGCACTGGTGCTGGAAGGTCTATATGTTGCTGGAAGGTTGGTGTGGTACTGGGAGGCTAGGGCAGTGATGCTGGAATGTTAAGGTGGTGCTGCTGGAATGGTGGATATCGTTGCTGGAAGAATGATGTAGTGGGGCTGGAAGGTTCGGATAGTGGCACTGGAAAGATGGATAGCGATGCTGGAAGAATGATGCGGTGGTACCGGAAGGTTAGGATAGTGGTGCTGTAAGGTCAAATCATAGAGAATTTCCAGATCTAGTGATCACAGTGCTGGAGAAGTTGATATACCATAAAGTTTGAATGACAACATTCGATAGAGTGGATCCTGAGCCATCACTGAATGTATCAGTATTATATGCATAATCGAATTAAGAATGATATTTCCATTTCTTTGGGCTCTGGAAAGCCATAGGGGAGGTCTTTACTGTCTTCCAGGCGGAGACTGACAGGGTGATGTATGCTGCGTCAGAGCCTGGAATGACTACTCCCTCCCCTGGAGCAGCCTGGCATATGCTAATGGCCGAGGCGAGGAACGGCGCCAGGATTAAGAGACACAAATATTTCTAGTCTCGGAAGGTAAAAGGAATAAGGTTTATAAATCCTCATTTTTCAAGGTTTTTCATCAGCTTGATATAGTCTGGAGTCATCTGGAAGACAATATATTCATTGTCCGTCTGCTATCCTGACGGTGACTCTGGAGGGCATCTTTACCTTCGTCAGGTCATACGTCAGGTTGTGGAACACACTAAGAGTATGACCAGACACACACACTGGTGGTATAAGCTGGTATGGTCATATGGGATGTAGAATTCATAGGATAACAGGCTAGATTTACGGGGATTTAACAGGATATGTTGTCGGGAAGATTAAAGGAATGTAGCTGAATGATTATAGAAATGAGTGAACACATTACCTATAGTAGTGTTGGATAGACCGAGGATTTAATCAGACAGGCTTTGCACGTGAATCAGTCATAACGGAGATACTGGAGCAGAAACAAATGTAATGTAGGAATTGTAGTTTCATCACAAAGACTATACGTTTACCTGGAATGACTGTAAGTGTAGTCGAACATAGTACAACTGTACTGGGTAGACTGTACGTACCATCAGACCAAACAAAGTTATGATCACACACATTATAGTTAGACAACACGATCCTTGTCTCTGTGGTCTTTGCACATACATAAACTATTGGCGACGCTGGGTATTATACCTGCAAACCCCACCTGCACTCAGCCGGTGGTGCTAGTGTCCCGACAGAGGCTGCCTACCCACCTGCCTCACGTACAAACACCTTGCACTGTCACTCGTCGAAGGTGAAAGTTTTAAGAAGCTGGTGAGGTGCTTTTCCACCACACGGTAACACTTTCAGTCCAGGTTTGACAGACGAACGTTAAGAGGATTCTCTGTGGTGCCAAAGGCTAAATTTTGCCTCAAGGGGGATGTACATTACTGATGGAGGTTGTGTCTTGCTTGTGGGGATTATATTCACGCTAGAGAAGTTATGGCCAAACTTACTATGTGAAGGGAGTATTCCTGAGAATTTCTTGTAAGAATTTGCATTAAAATGACCCTAACTCTTCCACTGACCCCCTCGGCTTCCCCTCCTACATCCCCCAAACCCACACTCCCTGACCTCCCACACACTTACTCGTCTCCTCGCGGTCTCTCACCCACACACTCTCTCCCACCCTTAGTGTTGTTCCTTTTAACGAATGTCTCATCACATTTCTCCCTACTATTGACAGTGGACTCTCCCCACTCCCTCTCCCTTCCTCACTTTCCTGCCTCCACGCATCACTACAGTCCTTCCCTCCTGGCCTCACCACCTCCTCCCTCTGCGCTCATAGCTCTCCTTCCTCTGCCTCGGGTAAGCAAAGTCCACTGTTCTTATCTTTGTTTCAGATGTCACCTCCCATTACAGTCTCCTCACTGCCTCATAGATACCTCCTCACAGCCTCCCTACTTCCTCACTGCCTCGTGAATATCCTCCCTCAGTCTCACTACCATGAGTTGGGAAGCTGGGATACCATGAGATGGCGAGTCAGGTCCTGCTCGTTGAGTCTGCAACACAGCACCTGAAGAGCCAGGCAGCAGCAGCGATTATACTATGATGATTAGGAGGTTTTTCTTATTCCCAGGATGTGCACAGATTTTTTTTATGATTCCCCGGATACAGACTGAATCTTTTATTATTCCGAGGATATTGACTGAACGTTTTATCATTCCCAGGATATTGACTGAACGTTTTATTATTCCCAGGATATTGACTGGACGTTTTAGTATTCCCAGGATGTTGAATGGTTTTATTTTTCCCAGGATATAGACTTAAGGTCTAATAATTCCCTGTATGTATGATTAAGGGTTTATTTTCCCAGGATATAGACTTAAGGTTATATTATTCCCAGGATGTATATACATATATACCTTGTGAAACGCGACCCGATTGTTAAAAACAATAGTGCGTAACTCTAGGGTCGTCGCTTGCCGCATTTCACTTACTTTACCTGAAAACTTGTGCATGGCATTGTAACTAGAACATTAGCACATCACACACACACACACACACACACACACACACACACACAGAGGACCATGGAAGGGTAACCAACACATGATCACATCAAAGGCAGACGGACGACGGCCCACCTGTGTAAAGAGAAGTTTTCTCCCGTTTGCATTTGTAGTCTACCTTCACGGTGAGTTTGTAGTTTACCTTCACAGTGGTTTTGTATTCTACCTTCACGGTGGGTTTGTAGTCTACCTTAGCAGTTGGTTTGTAGTTTACCTTCGCAGTGGGATGTAGTCTACCTTCACCATGGGTTTGTGGTATGGTTTCACAGCAAGTTTGTAGTCTGCATTCAAAGTGGGTTTACAATGCAAGAACTTTACTGATCTTTTTTTTTCATAAAGAAAAGTGAACTAAGTTCACCACTGTTACTGAAGATGAATCTTACAGTGGTTGTCAGCGGTGAAGGTCAGTCACAGTCCTACATTTTCTGTTGTTTCCATCAGCAGGATACAATTCTGTCCATCATCAAACGTCACAATATCATATTGTTTCCATCAACTGAAGGTCATGATATTCTGTGTTTCCATCAGCTGGAGGTCACAGTACTCTAAAGTTTCCATCACTGAGTTGAAAAGTAAACATAAACCAAACAAACCAGATGGCAGGACCTGGGTCGACTTTACTTGCGATCAGCGGGAAGACCACTGTGCCTCAATGACCCCCTTTAGAGGAGGTAGTAATTCTTGCTGGCCTGTGTGATGTAGTGCTGGAGACCGACAATAGTGTGGACATGCCTCACACTCGTACAATTACACACTCTGTAATCATACTTCAGACTCCAGTGACATACATTGCACATTAATTCCCTTGTACATGTTTCCAACATTCTCTCTCCACACCGTCCAATCTATATGTAGATTAAACACTTATGGTAACAGAATATGGCCCTGGTTCAGGCTACTCCCATCCTGACCCTCACCATCCGTCATTCCTCGGGCCTCACACCCTATCTGGCCTGTAGTCCTCCATGCTGGAGGACACCTCCTCCCTGCTGCCTCATCTCCGTCTGTCCTTTAGTCCTCCCTGCTGGAGGCCAGCACCTCCCTGCTGCCTCACCTCCGTCTGGCCTGTAGTCCTCCCTGCTGGAGGACACCACCACCCTGTTGCCTCACCTCCGTCTGGCCTGTAGTCCTCCCTGCTGGTGGCCAACACCTCCCTGCTGCTTCACCTCCGTCTGGCCTGTAGTCCTCCCTGCAGGAACTTGTCTTTGCCTATAATAGTCTACGTTGACTTTTGGTAGTTCATTGTGTCATATATTGACTTGTGATGACTTGTACTGACTCTTGGTAGCTCAGAGTGGCTTGTATTGGCTTACGTTTGCTAGTGTTGGCTTGTGGCAGATAGTAGCAACGGTTTACTGTTTATTTTGATCACTCAACACTACTTTCTGCTCTGCCTTATGCCAGAAACTGTCGTGTACGTACTTTATCATGGTTGTGTTGGCCAGGTTTAGTGTATTGTCCACTGTTGACCCTCATGAGACGAGGTAAGAAACATGGACAGGAAGTGAGAGAGCCTCGTACAGCAGGACACAAACTGACAGTCTGAGAGACACATGTGTATTACACAGAGTTGCATGGACGGCCTCACCTACAGACGGACGGACAGAGGAGGACAGCCAGGCAATATGCTGTCTGTACACGGAGACAGCAGCTTTGTCTAGAACGTTGGGGATGATGGTGTGTGTGTGTGTGTGTGTGTGTGTGTGTGTGTGTGTACCTGTATGGACGTCCGTGTGACACACACACACACTCCCCCAACTTTGCCTTACCCTGAACCCTAGTCGTTGGTTCCGGTCCAGACATTTACCATGTTTCTCTCGTTCTCTTGTTTTCCATCGCGGTGCCTAACGTGCGGCATCACTGTTCTGGCCCTACCGGAGGTATAATATCCTGTACAGCCAGAGGCCAGGTAGCCAGGACAATAATATCCCCAGCATGGCCCGCTGCTGCGCCTCCTCCCACGCCAGACCTCAAGGGGCCAGCAAAGTTCCGGCCAGACGACTGCTACTTACAACATTACTTGGAGAAATTCCCTGGTGATATCCCTGGAGATGCCAGCTATCAAAGTTACGCGGAGAGGAACTTGTGCCGGACGAAGGCGGTAGGAATAGCAGAGGAGGATCAGAGGCTGGGAAAAATGGTAGTGGCGTCGGGTAAGGTTACTTGTGGGGCGGCCACCCCGGCCTGGGCCACCCCGGGCTGGGCCACCCCGAGCTGAACCACGCTGGGTTGGGTCACCTCTGGCAGGAACACCACGGGCTGGGCCACGAGAGTCTAGCTCGCAAGGGAAAACATTTGCCCTCTCTTTTTCACTGAGGAAGATGGCCCAGTATGCAAATTGTGCCTCTTCTGGCAAACTGGCACTCTGGAAAAGCATGCCTAATGAAAATAAGAAGAACGTAAGAGCCAAGAGGAAGGTGCTGAAACAGCCTCTCCGACAGAGAGGTTTCTGCTGCAAACTTGGGAAGGAAACACAACCAAACCTCTCACATCTGATGCGGTCTGAACGTCACGCTGCACGACTCTGTTAGCCACGGACGCTGGTGGACCCAGGTGAGGTGTACCACACTGTGCGGCTACACCTGGTGACACAACAACGTCCCTCTACTGCAGCTTATGCCCAAGGTTCTTGTTCCTACCGCCTGTCTCTGCTTCACCTGAATTCCGTTAATTAAGCAAGAGGTTGTTAGTCAGTGCGCCAGTTGGTGTAAGTTGGCTGAGGGGAAGGAGCGCCTCAGACGGTTTCTGAAGTTGGCTGAGGTTGGGTAGAGCCTCAGACGGTTGCTGAAGCTGGTTGGGGCGGTGAGCTCCTTTGATTGCTACTAGAGCTGGCTGAATCAGAAGAGCGCCACTGACAGCTGCCAAAGTTTGCTGAAGCGAGGAACTCCTTTGGCGGCTATTGAAGTTATCTGAGACGGGGGTGCGCCACTGACGGCTGCTGAGGTGCACTGCAGCGTTACTAACGTCCGCCAAAGATTGTCTTATTTGTTGCCATTTGTGGCAGTGCATCATGATAAGGTGACCATACAATCTGGAGGCACTTGGATGGAAGTTGTTCTGGTGATGTTCAGATCCTTCTTCAGGATTCTTTATTGTTGTCATGTACAGACTTACGAACACTACATGATCTGTACACTAATGTGGACACAACTGAATGAGTGTTTTTATGGGGGAGTCAAGGCTTCTCATGATTATCGTACATTGTTTACACGTATATAAGTATATGACCCCTGAAGCTCGTATTTCTGAAGGGCACCGCATCTTGCAGAGGAATGTTGCTCACGATAAAGATTAAACTGGATGATTATAAATTTTCGGAGTAAAGTCACGAGATGCAGGAATTAATCTGAAGCTTGCTGTCCTTGAGGTAATTTGATGGTCTTTAATAAAGTGTCTTGTTTATGTTGCAAAACTGTCAGCCTGCAGTAACCTTACAACCTCACCCAGCCTTGCATCTCATCACCCCCGCAGGCCCACACATCCTCACGGCCCCACAAATCCTTCCATTCCCTCAACATCACAACCCTACACATCCACTTATTCCCTCACCCTCACAGCCCTACACATCCTCATAGCCCTACCCATCCTCACACATCCCCTCATCTTCCTGTTGTATGTGAAATTCGTCGTTTGAAGTTGCTGGCGTGAGGACCTTTACCTCTGCACACACCACCAGGAGCACTCTCGTCTGTCAGACATTTCTATAAGCCAGCGCCGGGGTTGGCCTCCTCAAGGTTCTCTCTTTAACCAAAGGATCACTTGAAGCTTCACACACTGTCCTTTCACAAAGTTTAAAGAGACTGTCGAGCGTGTTCCAGGAACTTTATCATAAGATCAGAGAATCCCGCCATCATCCACTCAGCTCTCTCAATCTAGTGCCCAACAGTAGGTCAAGAGGACTTAAGATGTTGACACGAAACCTCTGCTCTTCTTTCAAACGATAACTTTTCACAGATTCCTTCTTTCAAAGAAGTGAGGATAAAAATCAAATCCCTGGCAGCACGCAAGTGATTATCTAGACGCACCGCGCTGCATGCTTATGGAAGGCAAAACGACAAACAAGAACCGACACAACTAGTAATATCTACTTTATTCCTGCCATCTGTTCCCTCTCCTGGAAGCAAACACAAGTCTCCAGTTCTGTGTTTCTCCAGGAACTGTTGTGGGCCACAAGAAACTTCCAGAATTACTCAGTTACCCAAGAGAGTGACTCATGACTCTCCTTTCTACTCTGGTAACGGAGGAAAGACAACAGATTCTTCTCAAGGCTTAAACTTCCGTTTTCAAGATGCCCACAGCTCCCTCCCTATGCATGTAGCCAATCCTCTTTACTCCTTCAGACTCTAACGAAGATGGAGGATATCTTCTTACTCTCCCTTCCCTCATTTTTCCATCCGTGACCCTCTCTTCATCGTCCCTTTTTTACACCTCCCTCTATCTGTCAGGATTTCCTGTATCTAAAGTCCCGTTCTTCTTTCCTGTGCGTATGACGGCCTTCATCCATACCTCCAGAACCCTAGACCATATCGTCCTATACCTCCCACGGACGTATATTAAGGCTAATACTTTCATTGGCAAGAACTTCCATCCATTCTAACTTAGCAATGTCCCTCAGCTTCCTCCACAATCTACTCAACGTTTTTATCCTTCCTCCAGGATCGAACAAAAGTTAGATATCTCTCCTGGGACCTGACAGAGGGCGTTCATACTTTTTAGAACCCATTCGTGGGATTCACAAAGGACCTACAAAGGTTTCTAATCTTTCGTACCTGCTAGGACGCTCTAATTATCCTCCAGCACCTAAACATCGCCCTCCACCAACCCCCCTCAGATCGTACCAGAGCAAGACGTACCAGGGCCACACGCTTCCTCAGGACAGACTAGGGTGCACCTCCCCTTGTGCGACCTACCAGGCACCACCAGCCTTAGTCCTAAAGGAAAGCTACATCCTTCCTGCCACATCAAGGGCCCGTAGCCAGCCCCCAGCTCACCATCCCTGGTCCTACAGGAAGGCCCATCCTTCTTGTCACATGAAAGGGCCGTAGCCAGCCCCCAGCTCACCACCCCAGGTCCTACTGGAAGGCCCATCCTTCTTGTCACATGAAGGGGCCGTAGCCAGTTCTCAGATCATCTAAATCACAATTAAGGAGGAGAATAAAAGCGACGGAGATGATGGCCCAAGTGTCCTCACTGGGAGGATGAGCATCAGGATCGACCACTTCTCTCAGGTGAAGCTCTCTCTTGCCGCCGGGGAAGTTGGCTTTATGTTCACCAGTTTGTGGTGGCTGATGAGAGGAGGGAGAGGTTGTGGTGGCTGGTGCGAGGAGGGAGAAGACGAAAGAAAGAAAGGAGAAGGGAGATGGAGGAAGAAGCATTACCTTTGGATGAAGAGGGAAGGAGAAAGTGTAAAGATATCAGAAGAGAAAGGAGGAAAAAGTAGAAGTGTGATTTCAAAATGAGAGGAAAAGGAAGAAGACAGCGGCAGGGTGGACTACGGACATACAGACGAACAGAAACAGTAACAAGGACAACAGACGTATAGAGGAACAGACGACAGTAGGGAGGGCAACAGGGGCACAGAGGGACAGACAACAGTACAGTAGACGAGGAAGGAATTCAACAGAACAGGAAGAGTGGAGGGAACCATTGTACAGAGGTACATATATGGGGCGAGGACGGCAGGAGAGTCGTTCTCGCATAAACTGATGGCTGACGACTGACTGACGACTGATTAATGACTGATTGATGACTGACTGATCGTTGACGACTGACTGACGACTGATTGACGATTGATCAATGACCGATTGATGACTGACTGATGACTGATTGATGACTGATTGATTATAGCAGATCAGTGAAGCTCATCAGACATTCATTAAATCAAAATCCTAGGTACATATTATTTACTCAGTTAACCAACTATGATTGTTATGATTAGAACTTCAATAACTAGGAATTGATATTTCTAAGTCAACTAATGGAAGTTTATTTTTATTTTACTGAACTATCTAGATGAAACAGTAACTTTAACTTTGTAAATTGATACACAATTAACCTTTCTGTAAGCAGTGAGTAATTATCCCACAATACTTCTATAGTTAGCAATGAAAATAAAGATTATAATTACTCTAAATTAAAGCTGAGAGTTCGGTACTCAGGAGACACGAGTGTGCAGTATGGTGAAGCAGTTACGCCTGGTGGTCGGTGGGTTGTGTTACCTGGTAAAGTTACAAATCTGAAGCTGAGGATGAAAAGCAGCGCAGACTGTGCTCAGAGGCTGACTAAGCAAAGGTCAGGTGGTAAATGTGTTATGGTGACAAAATACATGATGATTGTAATGGTCAAAAGATAATTATGTACTGATTACAAAATATATGATTGTTGAGGTCAAATGTCGATCATGTAAATATTACAAAATTCTAAAAAACAAATACACGAATCAGAACACTATATCAAGTGAATCAATAAAAAGAGGGAGACAAATATTGAACAAACTAAGCAGCCAAAATACAGTGATCAAGAAAGATCATAAGTAAACAAGCTGGTGAGAGAAAGAAAAGACAAGAAGGATGATAATGAAAAATGATTCACAAGAAATAAAAGAAATGTCCTTTTCTAGAAAATGCGATACGGGATGACTTGATCAAACAAGGACGTGGAGGACAGGAATCTTAAACACAAGGAAAGTCCTGTTTGCATACAAAAATAAGGAAAGATAAATAAGATAAAAAGTTTCGTAGCAAACATTAGGTGTGACCAAATGGACAAATAAATGTGATCTGTACACAAAGATACAAGAAACAACAATCATGCATTAACAAACGCATGAAACCGTGAAGACGTTAGGAAAAATAAGTTACCCAAAATAGGAAAAGAAATATATTAAAATTATTAAGACAAAGATACACACAAGATATCCTTTTACGAGACTCGTGTCAACAGAGGAAGAATAGAATACAAAATACGAGAGTTATTTCGAAAAAAGCAAAAAACAGAAATAAACAAGAAATAAATTGAAATTGGAATATGAAAGAGAT
>JAUUEG010146147.1:0-10583 GCA_032361445.1 Panulirus gracilis | reverse complement strand
TCTAGCCCCCGCTCCTGTCCCCTTTAGTCGCCATCTACGACACGTGAGGAATGTGTGGGAAGTATTCTTTCTCCCCTTTCCCCTATCATCTCAAATGATAGGAAATTTTACAACTACCACAAAATCAAGATGGTGTGTCTACTTCTGTTGATGTCGTTCCTGTTGAAAATTTTCTGGAAACTTTGAAGAAAGGGTGATTTTTCTAAGCATAGTCTTAATTTGGTAAAGAATGCATTCAAAAATATACATTTCCCTTCAAGAGAAGTCGGCACCAGGATTCAACGTCTCTTATTTTCAATTCTTAAAAACAAAATTCAGTGATGATTTTGCATATCATAATACTTTATAATTTTCTTGTATGTGTATACTGTAACTTTTCACTAGATAACATTCATTACTGTATTATCTAATATGAAAACCGTAAATTGCCATTATCAACATCATTCAGTTTAAGAATTTTCAACTCAACCATTTTAAAGCATATAACTATTTCCTAAATTGAGAGATGGAGAGAGATGGGTGATTAGTGGTGCCTATGCACCTGGTGATGAGAAGAAACATCATAAGAGGCAAATGTTTTGGGTGCAGCTGAGTGAATGTGTCAGCAGCTTTGATGCGCAAGAACAGGTTTTAGTAATGGGTGATTTACATGCAAAGGTGAGTAAAGTGGCACTTCAGGATATAATTGGTGTACATGGGGTGTTCAGTGTTATAAAAGAAAGTGGTGAAGAGCTTGTGGATTTGCGTGCTGAAAAAAGACTGGTGATTGGGAAGACCTGGTTTAAAAATGGACATATATATAAGTATACGTATGTGAGTACGAGATGGTCAGAGGGCATTACTGGATTACGTGTCAATTGATGAGTGTAAAAGAGAGACTTTTGGATGTTAATGTGCTGAGAGGAGCAGCTGGAGGGATGTCTGATCATTATCTTGTGGAGGCGAAGGTGAAGATTTGTAGAGGTTTTCAGAAAAGAAGAGAGAATGTTAGGGTGAAGAGAGTGGTGAGAGTAAGTGAGCTTGGAAAGGAGACTTGTGTGAAGAAGTAGCAGGAGAGATTGAGTGCAGAATGGAAAAAGGTGAGAGCAAATGATGTAAGGGAAGTGGGGGAGGAATGGGATGTATTCAGGGAAGCAGTGATGGCTTGTGCATAAGATGTTTGTGGCATGAGAAGTGTGGGAGGTAGGCAGATTAGAAAGGGTAGTGAGTGGTAGGATGAAGATGTAAGATTATTAGTGAAAGAAAATGGAGAGGCGTTTGGACGATTTTTGTGGTAAGTAGTGTGAATGACTGGGAGATGTATAAAAGGAAGAGGCAGGAGTTCAAGAGAAAGGTGCAATAGGTGAAAAAGAGGGCAAATGAGAGTTGGGTTGAGAGTATCATTAAATTTTAGGGAGAATAAAAAGATGTTTTGGAAGGAGGTATATAAAATGCATAAGACAAGAGAACAAATGGGAACATCAGTGAGGGGGGCTAATGGGGAGGTAATAATTAGTAGTGGTGAAGTGAGAAGGAGATGGAGTGAGTATTTTGAAGGTTTGTTGAATATGTCTGGCGATAGAGTGGGAGATATAGGGTGTTTTGGTTGAGGTGATGTGGGAAATGAGAGGGTCAGGGAGAATGATTTGGTAAAGAGAGAAGTGGTGCAAGCTTTGCTGAAGATTAAAGCTGGCAAGGCGGCGGGTTTGGATGGTATTGCAGTGGAATTTATTAAAAAAGGGGGTGACTGTTGTTGACTGGTTGGTAAGGATATTCAGTATACATATACACACACTTACATATTCATACTTGCTTGCCTTCATCCATTCCTGACGCTATCCCACCCTGCCGGAAACAGCATCACTCCCCCTGCTTCAGTGATGTAGCACCAGGAAACAGAAAAAAAGGCCACATTCGTTCACACTCAGTCTCTAGCTGTCATGTGTAATGCACCAAAATACAGCTCCCCATCCACATCCAGGCCCCATGGACCTTTCTATGGGTTACCACAGATGCTTTGGATGCCCTGGTTCAGTCCATTGACAGCACGTCGACCCTGGTATACCACATTGTTCCAATTCACGCTATTCCTTGCATGCCTCTCACTCCTCTGTATGATCAGGCCCCAATTGCTCAAAATCTTTTTCACTCCAGTTTGCTCTCCTGCTCCTCCTTGATCTTCTCAATTCTGACTTATATATCATCCTTTTCAATCTTTCCTCACTCATTCTCTCCATATGTCCAAACCATTTCAACACACCCTCTTCTGCTCTCTAACCACTCTCTTTTTATTTACACACATCTCTCTTACCCTTTCATTACTTACTCAAACCACCTCACACCACAGATTGTCCTCACACATTTCATTTCCAACACATCCACCTTCCTCCGTACAACTCTATCTATATCTCATGCCTCGCAACCTTATAACATTGTTGGAACCACTATTCCTTCAAACATACCAATTTTTGCTCCCCGAGGTAACATTCTTTCCTTCCACACATTCTTCATCGCTCCCAGAACCTTCACCCCTTCCCCCTCCCTGTGACTCACTTCCGCTTCCACTCCCATGTATCTAAAACACTCCACCTCCTCCAATCTTTCTCCATTCAAACTTTCATCCCAATTAACTTGTTCCTCAACCCTTGCTCTTATTTCCATTTACTCTCAACTTTCTCCTTTCACACACTTTTCCATACTCAGTCACCAACTTCTGCACTTTCTCACACAAATCAGCCACTAGAGCTGCATCATTGGCGAAGAACAACTGACTCACTTCCCAGGCCCTCACATCTCCAAGAGAGATGAAAAGAAAACTAGGGAAAAGATGTGCAGAGACTGAGTGTGGAGGTGAGGTATGGTGGCTATTTGGAGATGATCCTGTGTTGAGAGTGAAGAGGAGTTGCAGAGAGTTGTAAGTCTGTTTTATAAGTTTTGTAAGTGCAGGCGGTTGAAGGTAAATACAAGTGAAAGTAAAGTGATGGTGTTTGGAAAGAAACAGTGAAAGTATAGATTTTCCAAAGCCCTATAGAGTGAGAGGAGAAAATGTATTAAACAGTGTTATAGGTGTGGAAGTTGAAAAGACTGGAAGAAGTGAGAGAATTTGAGAGTTTAAGAGTTATTGTTAGTAAGTTTGGTGATATGGAAGGGGAGATAAGGGAGAGAGCAGTACAGGTCAGAAGAGTCATTGGATCCCTTAATAGAATGATGTAGGTTAGAGGTGTAAGTAAGGAAGTGAAGAAAGGATTAAGGTATAGCATAATTCTTGTGACCTTGACCTATGCAGTCAACACATGGACATGGAATGAGTCTCAGAGGTCAGGAATCCAGGATTTGGAAATGAGCTATTTGAGAGGAGCATGTGGTATGATTAGATAGAATGAAGAAAGAAATCAGGGGATTCATGAGAGATTTGGTATGGCAGGTGATGAATTGTGGAGTGGTTAGAGTGGGTGAAATGTAATACTTTGAGTTGTTTTGGGCATGTAAAAAAAGTGCAAGACATGGAGTTTTCAAGGGGAGTGTAGAAGAGTACTGAAGGGAGAGAAATGACAGAAGAATGAATTGGATGGTATGAGTGAGGGAGACATGGCCATGGCCATGGCCACCCCCTTCATGGGACCTCTTCTTGCAGTGTTGAGAATCCACAAAGCGAAATGCAGCATTATTGTATGCTGTATACAGTGTATTGCAACAATTATTAGTGGAATTATATGAAGGAAGTCAACCAGCAACAGACCAATTGGTCTGGTCAAGGCCACTTGTGATATTGGAAGAGACCTGAATATCATTGATCAGAGTGGTAAGAGTAGAAATACGTATGTATCTTCTTTTCAAGTAGCTGGGAAGGCGTAAATAATGCCAGATATGGACCTGAAGTGAAATGTTTATCAGGTTTATTCTTGAAAGTATCTATGGTACTACTTTCAACCTCTCAAATTGGTAAATCATTTCATATGTTATCAATCCTATTGAGAAAAAGGTATTATGACTAATTCGAGATAAGAT
Source organism: Panulirus gracilis (assembly GCA_032361445.1). Taxonomy (NCBI): domain Eukaryota; kingdom Metazoa; phylum Arthropoda; class Malacostraca; order Decapoda; family Palinuridae; genus Panulirus; species Panulirus gracilis. The sequence continues at coordinate 6,596 of JAUUEG010146147.1, read as the reverse complement.
CTTTGCCCACAAGTTTGTAACCATTACTGCAAGTGAAATCACATGAATCTGTCTCTATGTAATTTGTTATATAGAGATTGTTGAAGACTGATAATTTCAAGTGTCTGTATCAGATCACCCCATAACCTTGTCTTTTCTAAACTAAACAGATTTAAGTGATTTAGTTGGCTCTCATAGGATTTGTTTCTCAGTCTGGGAATCATATTGGTAGCTTGTCTCTGTACTCTTTCCATTTTGTCATGTCTTCCCTCAAGTAGGATAACTAAAACTGAACAAAATATTTGCGATGGGGGTGCACAAATGATATGTAAAGAGTAAGGATAATTTCTGTGGACTTCAATTCAGTTGCCATACCTATAAATTCAAGAAGTTTGCTCACTTTTTTAACTGGCTTTAAATCACCAGAGATTGTTATACCCCAGTCTTTTTCTGCATTTACCTTTTGCAGTTCAACAGAATTCACATTGAAGCTTGCCATCTCATTTTTACAGCTGACATAAAACTTTTCACTTATTGATATCCTACTTCATTTGCCACTCATGAGCCCTGTCTATCAGTTTGTCTATATCTGTTTGAAGCTTCAGACCTTCAATTTCTGTAGTACATTTGTTTCCCAACTTAGTGCCATCTGTGAATTTTGATGTCTTACAATTCAGCCCATTATCAGTATAATTGATATATATTTATATGAGAAAGAGAACTGGTCCTAGGAATGATCCTTGCAGTACACTGGTCGTTACCTTTAACCATTCTGAGGCTTGATCATTAAACACAACTCTTTTTTTATGGCCAGTTAACCTATTTTCCAACCACTTAGATTGAGCTGATTGGACAATAATGTCCAAGCAGTGATTTATTAACTTTTTAGAAAATGGGTGTTACATTAGCCCTATTCTTCTGGTACTTTCCCTATAGCAAGTGATTTATAGAAGAGAATAGTCAAAGGTTTACTTACCTCATTTTTGCCTCTTTCATTGTCCTCAGATAAATCTTATCTGGGCCTGCTGTTTTATTCATCTTTATTTCATTTAGTGCTGATACTATATCTTCAACAATTATACCCTTGGAGCTGCATTCAGGACATGAAGAGTATTTTCACCTGTAAATACAGATGCAAAAAAATTTCATTCAAAATCATTTCTATATCTTCGTTGTTATGAACCAAATCTCCATTTTCAGTTACTAATGGGCCAGTTGACTGGATGGTGACTGTCTTGCTCGTAACATACCCAAAAAACTCCTTTGGGATTCTTTTGCTATTTTCTGCAACTTAAACTTCATACTGACATTTACTTTAACATATGTCTTATTTTTTCTATGCAGACATATAATTTGCTTTATCAAGCTGCTTATTGGTCTCCTTGAGCTTCTTATGTGCTGCTTTCTTAGACAACAAACACCTCTTTATGTCATCATTCCACCATTTAAGGTTCATATAGGAAAAATACTGTCTAGTAAGAGTCGGCACAAATGATCCCTCTACTGATTTGAATGTTTTACTAAAACTCTCCCAAGCTACATCCATATTACTTTCATTTATATCATTCCAACTTTGCCTTCAAGAGCAATGCGAAGATCTTTAAGATTTGCAGATCTAAAAGTTCACTCAAAAGTAATTCACTGGTGATCACTTGTACTAAACTTAGCTCAATTTAGTATATTCTTGATGCACGTCAAATTATCAACCAATTGTATTAGGGCACTATCAAACAGATTTAGGTAAATCTCATGCCCTAAGCTACTGGATAGGGATTCTCCCCTCTTATGTAATGTTATGTTAAAATCTCCTCCAATGATCAAATTGCTTTCATAGGTAGTTTCTGCTATCTGATCATATAATCTTTTGTCTACTTCTGGTGTCTGTTATTTTCTTTCAAAATTTTATCTTTGATATGTACAAAACTGAAGTCAGTATTTCCAACAGCAAGTACGTTTTTCAGTGCAGAATTTAGATAAGAATATACTAAGAATACGACAACACTGCCTACTTTATTTCCTCTATCACTGTTGAATATAGTGTACCCAGAAATGGCATATTCAGCAAGGAAATTTTATCATTATCATTATTTTCTCTAGCTCTGAAAAATTTGTTGCATATACTCCATTTAGTAACATAGAATATTCTAATACATGACAGAGACTGTTTTTGTTTTTTTTTTGTATGTATATGTGCAGCAGAGGCTATGGGGAACCTGCCTACATGAACATTGTCCATAAACTCAAATGAACTCTCCCATCCTGTTTGCTACCTGCCTTGTTCCCTACTTTCACCTGGGAATTGATCTCATGCTGCTGCATTCTGGCTTTTCCTTGACCTACCCCATTCCTAAACAGCAATACTAGCTTACACATCTAGTAATGTTCTCCCGTTTTCTCTTTCTGCAAAATGACCATTACTACGAGTGAACTGACCACTAAGCGTTTTATTCCACAGTGTTCCCTACCTTCCTTGTTTCTATCCAGCTTCAGGTCTCTGACTTCAAGGTTACCTATCCTGCCATGTTCAGTCTTTTCATGAATCCCTCTTTTTGTTTGCCTATGCTCTTAGTATCTAACTAGTTTATGTGTATTGAAAAAAAAAGAGCCTATAATTCCTATCTAACATTCTTCCAATATGAGATTTCCCTGTTCCATTCAAGTGGCCTGTCCTTGGCAAAGAGGCTTCTTTCTTGGCTAAAATGATCCCATAAATATGTACAAAAAATGTTTTCCTCCTTCCTACAGAGAGCCTCAGTTCTACTGTTTATCCCCAGCATTTTACTGAGGGTATAGGGATTTCCCTTATATCTGGGCAGCAGTCGCAATACAGCTAACTTCCTACAGCTCTCTTTGAACTTACAGATGATATCCCTGAACTTTGCTAAACTTTTCTCTGGTTTTCCTTTGATAATATTGTTTGTCGCTACCTGGACAACAAACATTGAATCCTTTGGAGTAGTTGAGGCAATGTCATCAAATGTCCTTAGAACAGATATCATTGTGACATTACATACTTGTGTTGATTGCATCTCTGAACTCTGTTGTAGCCATCAACTTTATGGAAAATGTTAGTGCTTGTATTAGCATTCTCATGGATGGATGTCTCAATGTTCATCCTCCTAAAATTTTAAGCTAGTGAGCTTTAGATGCAGTAAGCATCCAAAGCTTCAAAAACTAAGAAGCAGCACTGGAGTTCTTTAGTTATGGAGACTCTATTGCCATGGCCACCCCTTTGAGGGAGTTCCAATTGGAACAGGCATCAGAGATATAGATAGATAAATAGATCAATTTCCTGGGGATTGGGGGGAAAGAATTCTACCCACAAAATCCCTGTGTGTCATAGAAGGCAACTAAGAGGGGCAGGCATAGGGGGCTGGATACGTTCCCCTTCTTGTTTTTCAGTTTTTGTAAAGTGGAACAGAAAGAGCTAAGTGAGGAGTGGTCAACCTCCTCAAAGGATCAGGCTGGTATGTTGAATGTGTGTAGATGTAACCAAGATGAGAAGGAGAGAGAGGTGATATTGGGAAAGATCTTGGAAGAAAGGGGTAGGGCTACTTCTGAAGCAGGAAACTTGGGAATGAGTGAAAGACTACAAGGTAGTGCACTCCAAATTGCTGTGGATAGAAATGTAAGTGGATTGTGAGAGATAAGTGATTATTAGTACCTGTCTACCTGGCGACAAGAAGGATGATGAAGAGAGGCAAGAGTTTTGGGAGTAGCTGAGTGAGTGTGTCAGCAATTTTGATTTAATGGACCAGGTATTAGTGGTGGATAATTCAATGCAGAAAAGAATAGTGTGGCAGATGAGGATATGATTGAGGGACATTGGGTATTCAGTAAGGTGAATGGAAGTGGTGAAGAGCTTGTGGAATGTGTGCTGAAAAAAGGACTGATGATTGGGGAGTACTTGGTTTAAAAAGAGGGACATACACAAGTATATATGGATGAGTAGGGAAAATGGTAAATGGGCATTACTGAATTTCACGCTTTTTGATGATAGGCATGCGAAGAGAAACTCCTAGTTATGAATGTGTTATGAGGAGCAGCCGGTAAGATGTCTGATCATTACCTGTTGTAGGCTAGGGTGAAGATTTGTTGAGGTTTTTCCACAAAACAGGAAAAATATGAGTGAGAAGTGTGTGGCAAAATTAAGTGAGATTGGAAAGGGGACTTGTGCAAAGAAATTCCAGAGGAGATTGTGTATAGAATGGCAAAAGGTGAGCGTAAATGAAGTTAAAGGAGTAGATGAGGAATGGGAAGGAGTGAGCAGTTGAGAAAGGGTAGTGAGTAGTGAGATGACAAAATAAAGTTACTAGTGATAGAGAAAAGAGAGGTTTGTGGGCATTACTTACAAGGAAGAAGTGCAAGTGATTGGGTTGTACAAGAGAAAGCAGCAGGGTGTTGAGAGGAGGGTGCAGGGCCTGAAAAAGAGGACAAATGAGAGATGGGGGTGACCAAGCAAACTTCAGGGAGAACAAGAGGATGTTTTGGGAGGAGGTTAATAGTGTGAGAAAAAACAAGAGATCAAATGGGAACTTTAGGTGGTGGTGGGGATGGATGTTCCCTGGTTGGGAAGTGATAACAGACAGTGATGAGGGGAAGAAGAAATGGAGGTTGAAGGACTGTTGAATGTTTGATGAAAGGGTGGCAGATGTATGGTGTTTGGGTCAGGGAGGTATGTGAAGTGAGAGTCATGACAATTGGTTTGTTGAAGAGGGAAGTGGTGATGAAAGCCATGCATCAGATGGAATGAGTCAAGTTGGCTGGAGTGGATGGTATTTCAGTTGAATATGAAGGCAAGGAGGACAAAGGTGAGTGTTTGAATTACAAATGTATAAGTTTGTTAAAGAGATGATAAAAAATGATAAGAAGAATAGTAATAAAAGTTTGTTTTGTGTATCTGGTAAGTTGTATAGAAGAATGGTGGAGGGTGAAAGCATACACAGAGAATCTGACTAGGTAGGAACAGCGTGGTTTCAGGACTGTTAAAGGATGTGTGGATCAGTTGTTTCCTTTGAAAAATGTGTAATATTTAGAGTAACAGAAAGATTTGTTTGTATCATATATGGATTTGGATAATGCATAAGATAAGGTCAATATAGAATATATGTGGAATTTGTTACAAATATGTTTTTTTTGGAAAATCAGATGCAGAGGAGTTTATATCAAGAGAATGAGGTGTATGTGCAAGCTAGTAGAAAGGAGGATGAGTGGTTTCAGGTGAAGGTCACCACTATGTCAGAGATATATGTCACCTTGGCTGTTTAATTTGTTTATGAATGGGTTGGAAATGAATGAAACGGCATGGGTCTTGGAGAGAAGGGCAGGTATGCAATCAGTAGGGGTGGGGGCAGGGGGGGGAGTGAGTCAGTTGTTTTTAGCAATGAAATGGCAGTGGTGGTTGATTTGAGTAAGAAACTGCAGAGGTTGGTGTCTGAGTTTAGGAGTGTGTAAAAGGAGATAGTTGAAGTAAATGCAAGGCCATTAGATTTAGCAGTGCACAGAGGCAGGTTAGTTGAGGTATAAGTTTGATTTGAGAAGAATTTGAAAAAATGAAGTGGTTTAGATACCTAGGAAAGGACATGGTAGCAAATTGAAGCATGGAAGCAAAGTTATAGGGCTGATGAGGAGGTAACGGTTCAGGAAGTATTGAGGAATGTGTGGAATGAGAGGGAGGGTGAAAATGGATATTTTGCATGTATAAAGTCCCAACAATGTTGTATGGATGTGAAGCATGGGCTTTTGATGAGAACGTGGGAGGAGGGTAGATGCGCTGGAAAAGATATGTTTGAAAACAACTTGTGATGGGAGGTGGTTTGATCGAAGGAGTGATAAGTGTGTGTGTGTGTGTGTGATCAGGATCATTGTATATTCACAGTTATGAAACTTTTTTCATAATCTCCATTTTCCTTATGGGACGCTTTAACACCATCAGGAAGGCTATATATCAAACTTGCTCTGTTCATTTTTTGTGTTATACAGTAAAACTTCACAATGAAGTTGTATTTCGTCCACCTATATGGAGAGCTTCAGGTGGAATTAAATTAATCTTTTTAACGTGAATACATCACTGTGTCTGGGAGAAACATTGTGTCGTTGAAGTCAGTGTTTTATAACCTTCGTCTATGTTGGTCTGGCACTTGCTGTCACAGAGGTGGCTTCATAGGGAGACCTAACTGTTGGGAACAAGAAAAGAAAGAGTCTGTGTCCTCATGCAGTAGTATCATACAAATCGTGCTCCATATACCATGAAATAAATGACATGTTTCAAAAAGAAAACGAGGCTCACGCTCCTCTTGCGTCCTTGACAACATGACGTTTTTATTGTTCCTCGTCAGACGAGGGACACGGAAAGTACCTCGACAAAAAATCAATATCTACTGACCTTTCTCTGTCCCGGCTGAGGTCACCCGCTACGCTAATTGACAGCCTGAAAAGAAGAGGAGAAAAAAACGTTAGCTTAGGACTACCACAGGTACTGTGAGCAGCTGGGAACTCACGTAACATTACCTTCGCTGCAATTTATGAAGATTCTGTTTCTGTGTGGTGGGAGTGTTATCAGTAATGACATAATGGGAGTGTTATCAGTAATGACATAATGGGAGTGTTATCAGTAA
>JAUUEG010145815.1:0-10586 GCA_032361445.1 Panulirus gracilis | reverse complement strand
GATGTGGAAAGGGAGCTGTGGTTTCAGTGCATTATACATGACAGCTAGAGACTGAGTGTGAACGAATGTGGCCTTTTTGTCTTTTCCTAGCACTACCTCGCGCGCATGCGGGGGGAGGGAGTTGTCATTTCATGTTGCCATTCTTTCGTCTGTTTCCTTGCGCTACCTCGCTAACGCGGGAGACAGCGACAAAGTATAATAATAATATATATGCTAATTACTTTCTTATTCTAATTTTTTATATTAAGGTAAGGTATTCTTTCATGTTGATTGTTAATTTTCTTTATTTCCCTGTGACAGATACTGCCAGCTCGGCCATCGGCCGGTCTGGCCAGTACGAGCGGATGGGCAAGCCTTGCCTCTTCCACGTCGGCCGTAGCCCCGTCAGGATGGACCTGGACGCCTTCGCCTACCCCAAAAACAGCCCCATAAAGTACCAGTTCGATGAGATGTAAGCAGCTCTACCCTGGTTGTCCTTGTTAAAAGTTTTCTTGTGTAGTAAATATGAGGCATTCATGTTGAAGCTAAGGTGATTGACGAAAAAGTTAAATTTTCCTTCTTTTCTTCATTTATTTTTCTTTTCTCTAACTGTAACTGACAAGGTATGAACAAAAACATGTCCGAGTCTTTGGGCATCTCAAATGCAAAGAAAAATGAAGAGCCAATGAAGGAAATATAGAGGAATTTAATCATAGCTCAGGTGTTTCTAAAGTGACTCTTAGAAGTGGAGAGGTTGCAGAACGAGGAGAAGAATTTCACAGCGTCGCTGCTCGAGAAAAAAAAATAAAAGGATGTATTATACCTTGCAATCCTCGTGTGGTAGTTCTCCACTCAGAAACTGTGAGAAGCGGCAGCCACTCTCATGTCGTAGATCCAGGCCTTAATGGATAAGACTCAGACGGATTGCGAGAGGAGTGACCGAAATGATACCCTGTAGAACATGGCAACAATATCATGAGGGACGGGAATTGATGGATGACAGCGAATGTTTTTTTAATCCACTCTGGTCTAGAGTGAGTTGTAAAATGAGGCCACCCTAGGTATGCGAGCAGCGCTCCATACTGTGGCTAATCAAACTCCTTTATCTATAGAGGAGTTGCTCACAAGGAAAATAATTGCGACACCTTTAGAACACCCCCAGCTTTTGGAAAGCAGCTTTTTGTAATATTCATTATATTCTCGTCAGTGACAGACGTGAGCCAGTTCTCTGTTTAGGCAGACGTGAGCCAATTTCTCTAATGCCATAGTAAGGTTGGTCGACTATATATAATTCATTGCTGTTCGATCAAGCAGTCTTCAGACTTTTTAGCCAGAGGGGAACTCATTCTCTTCGTAGGAATAATCGCTCTTTCGTTTAATGCGAGGGAGGTTATCCTTGCTCTGTAGCTTGACTTAAAGATTTAAAGAACAGCCAGCCAGCCATCCCCAGCACTACGGCTGAACTCCGAACAGTGAGAGCCATTTTACAGAGTGGATTCGTTCATCACAATGTAGTGTCGGAAGCATCACTAACACCAGCGGCAGGTGGGAGCATGAGGAGTCAGATGGGTCACTAATGTTGAGTTAGGTGCATCCTGACGTATGACTAACGACAAATGACTCGGTAACCTCGGGATGATGAGCAAGAAGTGTTTAGATGCCCCTGTGATCTCAGCTTGATAAATAAGAATGTTTAAATATAAAGGGATTCACAAAGCAACAAACCTGGGTCTCATCGAGGCTGTTTGCGAAAGTGGAAGGTGTCAGAGACTCCCAGATTAGTGTAGTAAAAGTTGGAAAGCATTCAGATAATTCACAAGGAAAACCTGCAAACTGTTAATGTTACTAAGGAGGCGCAAATAATGTAAGTCGTGGACTTGCAGTGAAATATTCGTCAAGTCTGTTCTTAAACGTATTTATGGACTACTTTCGACCACTGTAATGGCAAATCAATCCATGTTAACAATTCTATTGGAAAAATAGTCCTTCGCCTCATTTGAGGTAAATCGTTTGCTCACAATTCTGTATCCATTACTGCGAATTGAATCAGATGAATCTATCCTTGATTAGCTTGTTAGATTGAGTATCAAAGCCTTTGAATTTTAGAATACTTGTATTATATCTCCTCTAAGCCTTCTCTCGTCTAAGCTAAATTGATGATTTAAGTTGTTTAGTTGGCTCTCATAGGATTTATTTCTCAGTCCAGGATGCATCTTGATAGGTAGTTGCTGTTCTGTTAATTCTGTCTGTGTCTCTTTTCAACAAGGGTGACCAGAACAAGATATTGTAGATTTATTTCCCAACTTAATGTCATTGATATCTTACAATGTAGCCTATTATCAATATCATTGATATATATGGGAAAGAGAACCGACCCCAAGACTGATCCCTGTGGCACACCGCTTGTTACGTTTGACTATTCTGAGGCTTGACCATTAATCACTCTTCTTTGTTTACGACAAGTCAACCCATTTCTTATCCACCGAAGTACAACCTCGTCTGTATCATGTGACTTTTATGAGTAAGCCTCGATCACGAACTCTAGTGAATGATTTTTGAAAAATCTAAAAAGAGAACGTCATCTGTTTTACTTTCATCATATATGTTGATTATATCACAAAAGAAGCCAAGGAGAATTGTTAGACTTGAACGATTTCATCGAAAACCGTGCTAAATTTTGTACAGTTTTGTCTCGAATGATGGTTTCATTAAGTTTTCCAACTACAGATGATAAGTTGCGGCAATCTTCGGGCAGTGACTTGTCGAATATCGGTCTTACACTGGCAAACTTACATTATCTGGAACCCTCCCTATAGCAAGTGACTTACTGAATAGAGCAGTTATTGTCCTGGGATAAGACATATCAGGGCTTGCCGTTTTGTTTACTATTATTCCGTTTATTGTCGATAGCATGTCTTTAGTTTTTTATATCAGTATGTTGCAGAATGTTCGCCTCTTTTATCAGTGAAATTGGATTGTGTCTCCGATCGTAAAAACAGATGCAAAAAATAAAATCATTTAAGGTTTTATCATGGCTTCCTTGTCTTGAACCACGTCACTGTTTTCCGAAATTAACTGACGTAGGAATGACTGCCTTCCTTCTGTTATAACTCTAAAACTCCCTAGGGATTCTACTCTTATTTTCAGCAATCTACGTTTCACTCTGACGTTAACTTGGTCGTATAAGTCTCATAGTTTCTCTGCGCAAATTTACATAATCAACATTGTTATGTTGCTTGTTGGTCTATTTGAATTTCTTATGAGCTACTTTATTAGACAGGATCTGTATTTCATAGGTCCACCACCTTGGCTTTGTTTTGGAAAAAGACTATCTATTACGCACTGGCATATATGCTTTGAGAGTTTTAGTAAGCTTTTTGAAGTTACGCTTATCTTATTTTCATTGATCATATCATCCCAGCTTTGCCTGTCGAGAGCAATGCGAGGATCATCAAAATCTTCAGGTGTCAAATCTGGTATGTGTTTTCTCCGCGAGGGTCATGTTGACCAACTTTACATCCAGTGCTGAAAGTGATATCAAAAGTACTTTGTCGGTGATCACTTGCACCAAATAACTTTTCTCCAACTTCAGCATTATTAAAGATATCCTCCATTGTAGTTAGAGCCAAAACTGATATATTCTCGTCGCGAGTAGGTTTCCCATCTAACTAGATCACGACACTATCAAGAATATTTAAGTAAGGAGAGTCCGACAAACGTTTCCTGCTTTATCCCTAGAGATTTTTGATTTTTCTTAAGTTTTTCCAGCATTTCTCTCTGTCCTCTTCTTGATTTTCCCATCTTATAACATTTCAGAAGTCTAGTGATATATAGACCTGCCATGTCTTGACCAGAGCTATTGGAAAGGGATCCTCCTCACTTAGATACCGGTATGTTAAAGTCTTCAGCTGTGATAGATTCTTATTCAATGCAAATTGCTGCAAGCTGATCATAAAATCTTTCCTCTGCCTCTGGCGTCTTTGCGATGACTCAACATGATGAACAAGAAAGTTCAGATGAGTCAGTAACCTCAGCATGATGATCCAGAAGTATCTTATTCTATCGTAATTAACTTATTACGTCAATATAGTGCGACAAGCATAGTTATCAAAAGCCCCTAGATAAGCCAGTAACTTATACGTGATGAGTCACAAATTATCCAAATGAGTTAGTAACCTCTGCATGATGAGTCAGAATTATCTAAATGAGTCAATATCCTCAGCATGATAAGTGTTTAGATGCGTCAGTTACCTCAGCGTGATGAGTGAGAAGTGTCTGGGTGAGCCAGAAACGTCTGCATGATGAGTCTGAATGAGTCAGTAACCTCAACATGATGAGCCAGATGAGTCTGGATGAGTCAGTAACCTGAGTGTGCCCGACAGTATGCGTTGGATGAGAAGCTACGGCATCATCGAGCACATCAAAGGCAGTTACTACGGCAAAGCCTGCGGCCTGACCCTCACCCCTGGCGGTCCCACAGCCATCAGCCTCATCCAGGTCAGTCATCAGCCTCACCCAGGTCAGCCACCAGCCTCACCCAGGTCAGCCAACAGCCTCATCCAGGTCAGGCATTACCTTTATCCAGGTCAGACGTCTGCCTCACCCAGGTCAACAATCGCCCATATTCAGGTCAGCCGTCAGGCTCAGCCAGGTCAACCATAGCCCTCACCCAGGTCAAACATCAGCCTCAGTCAGGTCAGCCATCAGCCTCACCTAGGCCAACCAATAGCCTCACCCAGATCAACCAATAGCCTCACCCAGATCAACCAATAGCCTCGTCCAGGTCAACCAATAGCCTCGTCCAGGTCAACCATCACCCTCATCCAGGTCAACCAACAAGCTCAGCCAGGTCAGACTCCAGTCTCACCCAGGTCAGCCATCAGCCTTACCCAACTCACTCACTAGCGTCAACTTGGTCATTCACAGGTTCTGCCAGGTTAGCCACAAGCCTCACTCACGCAGGTCAGCCACCAGCCTCACTCACGCAGGTCAGCCACCAGCCTCACTCACGCAGGTCAGCCACCAGCCTCACGCAGGTCAGCCACCAGCCTCACTCACGCAGGTCAGCCACCACGTGGCTTTCAGTTGGTAATAGGACAGCTGGTGGTGTGAGGCCTTGAGATGTATCAGTTGGTCATATGTCATAGTGACAGTTGGTCGTATGGCAGCTGGTCTTGTGTCAAAGAGCCAGCTACTTGTATTTCGTGGTGTCATCCAGCAGTGTGACAGCTGGTAGCGTCACTACAAGTGCTGTCATGATGGTGTTACATCTGGCAAAGTGAAAAATCGTCTTCAAACAGCTGGTAGCTTGACAGTTGGTGGTGAAAAATGATGATGTGGCTTCTGAAATCATGACAGCTGGAAGAGTGACACGGCCGTCAGGGTTGGAAGTATGATGTCTGGCGGGAGAAGAATGTTACAGAATGTTACTCGTGTCAATTGTGTAGAATGTAAGGTGCTAGTTTGAAAGCTGGTCGATTTCTTATTGATTGTGTAACACTAGTTAAGTGTGACAGTTGGAAGTGTAAGTGCTCATACTTTCCCCTGTTAGCAGTGTTACAGTTGGGGATGTAACAGTGTGACAGAAGTGTGACTGCTGATAGATTGACTGTTGGCAGTGTGACAGTTGCTGGCAAATCAGTGTGACAGTTGGTATTGTTATTGTTAGCAGAAAAAACTTTCGATGCCAACAAATTCTTTTTGACAACGAATGGTTAGTTAGGTGAGAGTAAGAGGTCGGACTATGTTAATGCTGTGACCACCTGGTAATGGAACCAGTCGACAGCTGATGTGGCAGTTCTATTGTGAGTATAATGAAAGATATCTTTCTTCTATTACGTTACATTGCGTGAAAACCTAATGCCAAATGTTTGTACATTTGGCTATCATTATAGTTAAGTCTTTAAACTTCATATGGCGTATGGAATCAGACAGTTCCGGCTTACTGTAATGTTACACTTGTCAAGAAGCTTGTCGTTATATCCACCGTGCAGTTCTTGTGTTCACAGGCACAAGGCGCTTTCTACGTCCTGGGCGTCGGGCTGGTCACGGCCGTTGCCGTCATGCTGAGTGAAGTTATCGTACATGGTGTTGTCCGAGGAAAGTAGTTCCTTTGGTAAGTTACTATCCCTCTGTTGCATGAATCTACAGTATCAACGTTGAAAAGAACACAATGTACACTTGATAATTATCCGAAACAAGTAGCTCCACTGTATGTACCTTCCCTTCGTCTACTACGGAAGCCATTTGTTTTGTGATTCCCTCGGTGCATTACTTTCCTCCCACTGCCACGAAGACCGCGTGTTCTGTGATTCCTCAGCACTTCTCTTCTCCACAAAAACCCTCAGTCTTGGACGGAAACAGTGTTTCGGAGGTACGTCATATATACTTAACCGTTCAAAACTAGTAATTCCCGCTGTACCTTCGTTTCCTCCTTCCCTATAATGGCCTTCTGACTTGTACCTCCCTTTCCATATCACCTGCCGTCATCTGCACGAAGGATGTCTCTTTTATCCGTCCCTTGGGACGCTGCATCTCTCAATTTGCACGAAGGCTTTCTGTCTGATAGTGCTTGTAGTACGTTACTTCTCTCCTTCTGAAGGAAGGTCATTGCGGTAAGTTACTACCTTTGGCAAGTATGCTGAGGTTTTATAGTTTTCTTGGTGCGTCAGTTACCTCCTCTGCACGAAGGCCTTGTGTCTTGCAGCTCCTACAAGGGTTCTCTGTTTTGTAGCACATGGAATACGTTGTTGTCTTCTAGCATGAAGGTCCTCTATCTTGTAGTTCCCTCGTTACAGTATTTCCTTCTGCATTAGACATCCTCTGTCTTGTAGTTCTTCTGGAACGATGCTCCCTTCGTTCTGTACGAAGGCCCTCTATCTTGGAGTTCTGTGAGTACGATACTTCTACCCTTCTGTATGAAGGCTATCTTGTAGTCTTGTAGTTCCCTCCGTACTATACCTCCTTCCTTCTACACAAGTGCCTTTGTCGTAGATGCTGTGAAAGGGAACACTATTTTCTCGTCACTTTTCCTTTTATTCGTCTTTTTATATGCAAACTATTCGTATTCACAGCTATGATTCCACTGTGTTGTCTAACGATAATGTCTTCACATATTTTAGACTGCACTGATCATATGCAGTTTTAAGAAGGGTCGATTCATGAGAAGGTTATTAGGACTTTTTCCTCCTCTTGTTCATTTAGGGAGAGGAAATCTAACCTAGTCTCAGAAGAATTGAATCTCTGTTTCGAGTATATATAGAAATCTGAAGTATATTCAGTGACGTACGATGTTTCTAACTCCCCAATGCCTCCAGCACGACGGTACGACCCATCAGCACGACGGTACGACCCTTGCATATGGTGACCTGACCTCTGATCTCGCATGACCTTAACGATCGTTAAGGTACCTCATGGTTTGGTTCAAAAGATTATGAAGTTAGTTGATAGTTATGTTCATATCGTTAAAGTAGTTAATGATTATGTTCAGATTTTCGTAAAGGTAGTTAATGGATGTGTTCAAACGATCTTTAAGATAGTTTATCAACAGATTCTTTAGGTAATCAACATTTATGTTCAAATTATCGTCAAGGTAGTTAGTGGTTAGGTTCAACTTATCGTTAAGGCTGTTAACGGTTATGTTCAGCCGATACTAAAAGGTACTTGATGGTCATGTCTAAATAATCGTCGAGGTAGATAATGGTTGTGTTCAAACGATTGTTAAGGTAGTTAATGGCAATGTTCAAACGATTGTTAAGGTGGATGAAGTTGTGTACCAGCGATCGGTCCAGCATTTGATGTACTAGTAACAATACCTTCGGCCATTTAGTCTTTTGTTGATAATGATGATTAAACTATAATGATAAATTGTTTGTTGTAAATTACTTGTTACTATCCCACTGTAAATAAAGCAACATTACCAATTTCATTTATACATGCAAGTAAAGATTACCATCGTCTGTCGCTCACTTACTTTCTATCTGTTTATCTTCTTATGTAATTATCGATCTATCTGTTTGATTATATATCTACCTATCTGTCTGTCCATCTGCTTTTCTCTCATTCTGTCTAACTCTGGAAGACATCTGAAAGCCAACCAGCTCTTGATGATATTAAGCCACCACCGTAACTTTACCTGATACTGAGTTACACCACTTGTAGAAAAATGATAGTCGATCCCCTTTCCATAATCCTATTAACTTGATTTCATTCTCACGTTCCCCTTAACAGGATCCCATTATCACAATCTCTCACCACGATCCCCTTACCATGACCCCTAACCTCGATCCCCTTACCAAGATCCCCTAAACTCGATCCCCTTACCACGATTCCCTTACCTTGGTCCCTGTACCTCGATCCCTTTACCATTAACCCTATTACCTTGATCCCCTTACCACGACCCTTTCCCATAGAAATTATAGGTTACATGACACTAGCTATTCTATGAATAACAAAAGGGAAAATGGTGAGCCTTCATATGGTCTTTGTATTTCATCGTATGTATTTTACTTACCTATTCATTGCTTTATTTACTTGAAAGATTTTTCACTCTGTTTTAAGGAGAATCTGAAAAATAAGTCTGCCAGCCTAAAGTGTTCTCCTTTTTTGTATAGAAGTGTACTATATTCCTAGGGTGTTGTACACTACTGGGGTATACAGTATGCTAGGGTGTACTACAGTACTGGGTATGCTATATTGCTGGATGTACTACACTGCTAAGGTGTACAACACTGCTGGGGTATGCTACACTGTTGGTGTATTTGTGCTGAGGTGTATCGCACTGTTGGGGTGTACTAAAGTGCTGGAGTGTACTACATTTTTGTTTTGTACTACATTACTTGGATACACTACACTGCTTAAGTGTACTACACTGCAGGGGTGTACTGCATTGTTGATATGTGCTACATTCCAGGGATATGCTGTTTTGCTGGGATGTACAACGCCGCTGGGGTGTGCTGCATGCTGGATATATTACACATCTGGGTATGTGGTACACTGCTAGGATGTGCTATGCCGTCCGGGTGTACTACATTACTGGGATGTGCTTCACTATTGAGTGTACTGCACAGTTAGGATGTGCTACTGTGCTGAGGTGTACTGTACCGCTGGGAGTATAGCTTGGGGTCCTACATCATACCTATGATCTTCCTGTTTTCAGTCTTTAACCTACCGTAAAATGAGAAATCGTTAGTTATCGGTTGTCTCAGCCAGTTATGAATAACTGCAGAGAAATAGCGCATCAGTTGAAGCAGCTGTTTCAATCAACATTTATCAGGAGTAGTAGCATGACAGCAGACACCCGGTGGACACTGTGAACGAATCTACCTCCACAATACTCTCGTTCACGACCACCTGCGCAGTGTCGGATGCGTTAGTTCTGGTAACAGTGAGCTTACATTTCGTATTTATAATTGTCAGCGTATCTAAACATTGTCTGAACTTCATAAAGTAAATACGGAAGTGGCGAATGTGTCAAGAACTTGGCATCAGGAATGATTTCGATCCAGGAGTTCAAGGCTACAGCAGAACATACGCTGTTGTTAATGGCTTGCTAAGACCAAAGCCTAGCCAGTGCCCCTGCTATTGGTGTCCTAAGCCCAGCCAGCAGTCTGTCGTGTTTGGCCAGTCCAGAAGTATGTAGGTCTTGCTAAACGTACGTATAGTCATTGCTTTTATGTCATGTGTCGTTGCCTGTATTTTGACATGAATCCACCGCTCCAGAGTAATTGAATACTTACAGATAACTACTGTAAGTTTGTTTTGAAATAAACTTCACTGTGTGATTGTGGAAGAAGGTTCGTTATACAGACGTAAACAATCCCCGCCCGGTAGTGAAGCAACAATATCCACGTTTGCTTCGAATAGCTGGCGTCTGATAAGTTTTACGTTACTCCCTCTTACGTACCGAATGACAAGTATTTTTGTAAGACTCTTTGCAGTTTACGAGACACACCAAACTCCTTACCCAGGTCTGAAATGGTTTGACGATGTAAAGTCAAAGGATAAAAGTCCTTCAACATGCCAGATTGAAGCTGTACCGAACCCTCTGTCTCAACAGGCAGTGACACAGGGACCGATACAGCTTCGACCAGGCACATACCGTAACTTCAAGCGTGTCGCAACACATACGTTCACTACTATGCTGCATATGGTAAGATATCATCTTGCCACCAAACTCGCTCATCGTGTAAAAACATCCTTGGCTGATGATTCACTGTATATCTCGTCTCCCAGTGACATGCCAAGTTTGGTATGTCTACATACCGTGTTGTGTGACCATCTCTTCATCTGACATATGTTGATTCTGTGTCTGTGTATCAGTGAAGTACCTGTGTATCATCTGCTAACGCCAAGACTGGGTGACTGGGTTCTGGTGTGGTTAGTGAATGCGCGCGTGTCACTCCGAGTGATGAAGGGAAGAATGATGAGAAAGGATAAGAGGAATGAAAAAGAATAAGACGGACGAGAACGAGTAAGAAGGATGAAAGAGGAGAAGAAGGATCTGAAAATGTAAGAATAAAAAAGATGGATGAAAAAAAGGGAATAATGATGAGAAATGAAAAGGATGAGAAAGGGAAAGAATAATGACAAAGAATAAGAATGAAAAA
>JAUUEG010145706.1:0-10587 GCA_032361445.1 Panulirus gracilis | reverse complement strand
GATGCCTGGGAGGATGTAAGATTATGATGGAGAGGATGTAGGGTGGTACTGGAAATGATGTAATATGATACTGGGAGGATGCAGGATGATGCTGGAGACGACGGAAGATGATGCTGAGAAGGGTGTAAGATGATGCTGGATAGGATGCAAGATGATATTGGGGAGGATGTACGATCATGCTGAAAAACATGTAGGATGATGCTAGAAAGATGAAGGATGATGCTGTGGAGTACGTAGGATGATTATAGGGAGGATGCAGGATAATGCCTGGGAAGACATAGAAAGATGCTGGGGAGGATTTAGGATGATGCTGGGAGGGCGTAAGATGATGCTGGGGAGGTATGGAAGTTGCATGATGATGCTGGAAAGGATGTATTTTGATGCTGGGAGGACGAAGGATGGTGCTGGGGAGGGTTTAGGATAATGCTGTGGATGATAAAGGATGATGCCTGGGAGAATGTAGGATGATGATTCAGAGGATGTATGATGACGCTGTGTTTGTAGACTACATTTACAAACACAGACGTAAGTGGATTCCCTTTCCAGAATTGGAGACCAGGGAACTCCGTCTCTTAATATGGAAGCCGCTGGACTCTCTCTTCAGACATGTAGGCGAGAAGACTCCCAATCCAGACATGGAGATCAGTGGACTCCATCTTTTTACATAGAAACCTTTGACTCCGTCTCCAGACATAAATGCCAATAGACACTATCTCCAGACATGGACGTCGGTGGACTATCTATAGATATGGAGGCCACTGCACTCTATCTCCATATAGGAGACCATTGAAATGCATATCAAGATATGAAGACCACTATACTCCTTGTCCACATATGGAGGCCATTAGGCTCTATCTCCAAATCCATCCCCACACATGAAGGCGAGAAGTCCAATCAAGACATGGAGGCCAGTGGGCTACATCTCCAAACACGGCCACTGCACTCCGTCTCCAGATATTCAGATCAGTGGATTCCGTCTCATGAAGGCGAGTCTAGTGGACTCCATCTCCAAACATGTAGACCAGTAGAGTCAGTGGCCAGACAAAGAGTTCAGTGGACTCTGCCTCCAAACTTGGAGATAAGTGGACTCCGTCTTCAGATATGGAGGCTAGTGGACTCCCTCTCTAAACATAGAGGTAAGTAGCCTCCGTCTCCATATAGAGAGGTTAGTGTGCTCCGTCTCCAGACATGGAGACCAGTGAACACCGTCTCCAAACAAGTAGGACAGTGGATTGCGTATCCTGACATGGAGGGCAAAAGGACTACGCGTCCAGGTATGGAGGCCATTGAACTCATTGTCCAGAAATGGAGGCCAGTGGACACCATTACTAGGCATGGAAGCCACTGGAATCCGTTCAGAGACATGGAGTTTAGTCGACTTCGCATCCTGACATATAGGCCACTGGCCTCCATCTCGAGAAATGGAGGCCAGTAGACTCCGTTTCCCTATATAGAGGTCACGGCACTACAGCCCCAGACATGAAAACCAAACATGGACGCCACTGGACTCCGTCTCCAGACATGGATGACAGGTGACTCCATCTTCAGACATAGAGGTAAGTAAACTCCTTGTCGAGATGTGGAGGACAATGCACTCTATGTTCAGACTTCGAGTGTAGTGGACTCCGTCTCCAGAAATGAAAGCCAGTGGACTCCTTTTCCAGGCATGGATGCCAAGAGACTCCATATCCAGACATGGAGGACGCTGAAGCTTCAGAGATTTTTGCGATTAAACTGCATATCAAGGTATGGAGACTACTTTCCTCCATCTCCATCTCCAGACATGGAGATTAGTGAACTCCATCTAAAGATATGTAGGCCAGTGGACTCCGTCTGCAAACATAGAGGCAAGTGGATTCCGTCTCCATATATGGAAGCCAATGGACTCCATGTTCAGACTTCGAGGATAGTGGACTCCGTCTCCAGAAATGGAACACAGTGGCCTCCGTTTCCAGTTATGGAGGCCAGTAGACTCTTTATCCAGATATGGAGGCCAGTGGTCTCCGTATGCAGATATGGAGGCCAATGAACTCAGCACTAGACAAAGCTTCCTTACATGAAGACCTGTTGAATCCATCTCTAGACATGAGGCCATCGGACTCCGTCTCCAGATATAAATGCTATTAGAGACCTTCTCCAGATTTGGACGTCGGCGGACTCTGTCTCCAGATATGGAGACCACTGGACTTCGTCTCAAGGCATGGACGCCAGTCCATATCAAGATATAGAGGCCACAGGACTCCATCTCCAGACCATTCAACTGAATATCAAGATATGAAGTCCACCGCACTCTATCTCCCGACGTGGAAGTAAGTGAACTCACACTCCTGGATTGAAGGAGACTTAACTCAGTATACTGACATGGAGGCCGCTAGACTCCGCCCCCAGAATTTGAGTTCATTAGATTCCGTCTCAAGAAAATGAGGCCAGTGGACTTTATCTCCAAACAAGGAGGACTGTAGACTCAGTGCCCAGATATAGAGTTCAGTAGATTCCGTCTCCAGACTTGGAGATTAGTGGACTCCATCTTCAGATATGAAGGCCAGTGAGCTCATTCACCAGGCATCAAGGAAAGTGGGTTCCGTCTCCATATAGGGAAGTTTATATACTCCGAAACCAGACAATGAAGCCAGTGGACTATATCACCAAACAAGTCAGTAGACTGCGTATCCTGACATGGACACTTGTGGACTCCGTGTCCTTATATGGAGGCAATTGAAGTCAGCGTACAGAAAGGATGCAAGTGGACACCGTCTCTAGTTTAGGAAGCCAGTGGACTCGGAGTCCAGACATGGAGTATAGTATACTTCGCATCCTGACATGTAGGACAGTGGCCTCCATCTCCAGTGGACTCCTTCTTCAGATATGGAAGCCAGTGGACTCCATTTCCAAGCAAGGAGGCCAGTAGCTACATCTCCAAACATATAGGCCAGTGGAGTTCATCTTGAAACAAGGAGGCCAGGAGACTCCATCTCTAGATACTGAAGGTAGTGGATTCGGTTTCCAGATCTGCATACCAGTGGCCGTCGTCTCCAGATCTAAAGTACAATGGGGTCCGTCTGTATACATGGATGCCGTTGGACTTCATCTTTGCACATAGAGGCCAGTGGACACCATTTCCAGTCATAGGAGCCAGTGAATTCCGTCTCCAGAAGTGTAGGAGAGTGGACTACATTCCAGAATAGGCTAGTAGACTCGGTATACTGACATGGAGGACTCTGGACTCCGTCTCCAGACATGGAGGACAGTCGACTCCGTGTTCAGACATGTAGAGCAGTTGATTCCATCTCCAGACATGTAGAGCAATTGACTTCATCTCCAGACATCGAGGTAAGTATACTCCGCGTCCATATATGGAGGCCAATGCACTCTATGTTCAGACATCGAGTTTAGTTGATTCCGTCTCCAGAAATGGTAGCCAGTGGACTCCTTTTAAAGATATGGAGGCCACTGCATATCAAGGTATGGAAATTTTTTTTCTCCATGTCCGTTAGCAAACTTTGAGATTAGTGAGCTTCGTCTTAAGATATGTAGGTCAGTGGACTCCATCTCCATATATTGTCAGGTTACTCCGTCTACAGACATGGAAACCAGTGGATTCCGTGTCGAGACATGTAGAGCAGTCGACACCTTCTCCAGGCATTAAGAGAAATAGACAACGTCTACAGGTTTGGAGGCCAAGGGACTCCATGTTCAGACTTCGAGGATAGTGGATTCCGTCTCTAGAAATGAAGCCCAGTGGCTTCCGTTTCCAGTTAAGGAGAACCATCGACTCATTATCCAGATATGGAGGCCAGTGGTCTCCGTATGAAGATATGGAGGCCATTGAACTCAGCCTCTTGATATGGAGGCCACTAGACTAAGTTTCCTTACATGGAGACCTGTGGAATAAATCTCTAGACATGAGTCCATTGGACTCCAGACATAAATACTATTAGAGACCTTCTCCAGACTTGGACGTCGGTGGGCTCTGTTTCCAGATATGGAGACCACTGGACTCCGTCTGAAGGCATGAACATCAGAGGACTCCATATCGAGAAACAGAGGCCACAAGACTCCATCTCCAGACATAAAGACCATTCAACTGCACATCAGGATATGAAGTCCACTACACTCCATCTCCTGACATGGAAGTAAGTGGACTCAGACTCCAGAAATGAAGGCCATTGGACTCCATATACTGACATGAAGGCCACTGGACTCCGCCTCCAGAAATTGAGATCAGTGGACTCGGTCTCAAGAGGATGAGGCAAGTGGTTTCTATCTCCAGACAAGGAAGCCAGTAGACTCAGTGTCCAGACTTGAAGTTTAGTAGAGTCCGTCTCCAGACTTGGAGATTAGAGGACTCCTTCAGATAAGAAGGCCAGTGGATGGATTCCGTCTCCAGACTTGGAGATTAGTGGACTCCTTCTTCAGATACGAAGGCCAGTGGACTCATTCACCGAACATCGAGGAAACTGGGTTCCGTCTCCATATAGGGAAGTTTATATACATCATCTCAAGACAATGAGGACAGTGGACTATATCACCAAACAAAGATGCCAGTAGACTGCGTATCCTGACATGGAACACTGTCGACTCCGTGTCCTAATATGTAGGCCATTGAAGTCAGCGTCCAGAAAGGAGGCCAGCGAATATCGTCTCTACTTTTTGAAATCAGTGGTTTCCGTATCCAGACATGGAGTATAGAATACTTCGCATCCTGACATATAGGCCAGTGCCCTCGATCTCCAATGGACTCCGTCTTCAGATATGGAAGCCAGTGGACTCCGTTTCCAGGAAAGAAGGCCAGTGGGCTACATCTCCAACATGTAGGCCAGTGGAGTCCGTGTTGAACAAGGAGGCCAGTAGACTCCATCTCTAGATATTGAAAAAGCTATTGGATTCCGTTTCCAGATCTGCATGCCAGTGGCCGTCGTTTCCAGACCTAAAGACCAATAGGGTCCGTCTGCAGACATGGATGCCATTGAACCTCATTTTTACACATAGAAGCTAGTGGACACTATCTCCAGTCATAGGAGCTAGTGAATTCCGTGTCCAAAAGTGTCGGAGAGTGGACTGCACCTCCAGACATGAAGGCCAGTGGACTCCATCTCCGAAAATGGAGGCCAGTAGATTCAGTATACTGACATGGAGGACCATATACTCCGTCTCCAGACATTATGTTTGGTGGACTTCGTCTCAAGAGAGGTAGGCCAGTGGATTTTATCTCCAGACGTGGAGGCAAGTAGACTCAGTATCCAGATATGGTGTTCAGTAGACTCAGTCTCTACACCTAGAGATTAGTGGACTCCATTTTCATATATGGAGGCCATTGGACTCTTTTGAAGACATAGAGTCAAGTGGACTCCGTCTCCATGTGGGGAGGTCACTGTACTCCGTCTCCAGACTAGAAAACCAGGGAACTCTATCTCCAAACAAGGAGGCAAGTGGACTACGTATCCTGATATATATAGGCTAGTGGACTCCTGTCTAGATATGGAGGCTATTGAAGTCAGTGTTCAGAAATAGAGGCCAGAGGACACCATCACTAGGCACGGAAGCCACTGGACTCCGTTCAGAGACATGGAGTTTAGTAGATTTCGCATCCTGACATGTAGGCCACTGGCCTCCATCTCGAGATATGGAGACCAGTAGACTCCGTTTCCTTATATGGAGGTCACGGGACTCCAGCCCCAGACATGAGAACCAAACACGGAGGCCATTGGTATCCGTATCTTGACATGGAGGCCACTGAACTCCGTCTCCAAGACATCGAGGAAAGTGGACTCCGTGTCCAGACATGTAGAGCAGTTGACTCCAGCTTCAGACATAGAGGTGATCAGACTCGCCTCTGTGTTCAGACTTCGATGGTAGTGAACTAGGTCTACAGAAATGGAAGCCAGTGGACTCCTTTTCCAGGCATGGATGCTAAGACACTCCATATCCAGGCATGAAGGACAGCGAGCTACTGCTTCAGAGATTTTTGAAATTAAATTGCATGTCAAGGTATGGAAACTACTTTTCTCCATCTTCGTCTCCAGACATGGAGATTAGTGAACTTCGTCTGAAGATATGTAGGCCAGTGGACTTCGTCTCTAAAGATAGAGGCAAGTGAACTCCGTCTCCATGTATGGAGGTCAGGTAACTCCGTCTATACACATGGAAACCAGTGGACTCCTTGTCCAGACATGTAGAGCAGTCTATACCATCTCCAGACATTGAAGGAAGTGGACTCCGTCTCCAGATATGGAGTGAATAGTGAACTCCGTCTCTAGAAATGGAACCCAGTGGCCTTCGTTTCCAGTTATAGAGGGCATTAGACTCTTTATCCAGACATGGAGACCATTGAACTCAGCCTCTTGATATGGAAGCCATTAGATTAAGTTTCCGTACATGTAGACCTGTGGAATCCATCACTAGACATGAGGCCATTGGACTCCGTCTACAGGAATAGATGCTCTTAGAGCCCTTCTCCAGATTTGGACGTCGGCGGACTCTTTGTCTAGACATGGAGATCACTGGACTCCGTCTCAATGCATGGACGCCAGTAGACTCCATATCAAGACATAGAGGCCACAGGACTCCATCTCCAGACATGAAGACCATTCAACTGCATATCAATATATGAAGTCCACTACACTCCATCTCCCGACATGGAAGTAAGTGGATTCAGACTCCAGAATCGAAGGCCATTGAAGTCCGTGTACTGACATGATGGCTACTGGACTCCGCCTTCAGGAATTGAGATCAGTGGACTCGGTCTCAAGAATATGAGGCAAGTGGATTCTATCTCCAGACAAGGAAACCAGTAGACTCGGTTTCCAGTTTTGGAGTTTAGTAGATTCCGTCTCCAGACTTGGAGATTAGTGGACTCCTTCTTCATATAAGAAAGCCGGTGGAATCATTCACCAGACATCGAGGAAAGTGGGTTCTGTCTCCATATAGGGAAGTTTATATACTTCGTCTCCAGACAATGAGGCCAGTAGACTATATCACCAAACAAAGATGCCAGTAGACTGCGTATCATAGCATGGAACCTTATGGACTTCGTGACCCTATATGGAGGCCATTGAAGTTAGCGTCTACAAAGGAGGCCAGCAGACAACGTCTCTACTTTTTGAAGCCAGTAGTTTCCGTACTCAGACATGGAGTATAGAATACTTCGCATCCTGACATGTAGGCCAGTGGCCTCCACCACCATTGGACTCCGTCTTCAGGTATGGAAGCAATTGGACTCCCTTTCCAGGCAAGGAGTCCAGTGGGCTACATCTCCAAACATGTATGCCAGTGGAGTCCTTGTTAAAACAAGGAGGCCAGTAGACTCCATCTTTAGATATTGAAATAAGCTATTGAATTCCATTTCCAGATCTGCATGCTAGTGGCCATCGTCTCCAAACCTAAAGACCAATGGGGTCTGTCTGCAGACATGGACGCCATTAGACTTCCTCTTTACACTTAGATGCCAGTGGACACCATCTCCATTCATAGGAGCTAGATAATTCCGTGTCCAAAAGTGTCGGAAAGTGGACTGCATCTCCAGACATGAGGGCCAGTGGGCTCCATAACCGAAAACGGAGGCCAGTAGTTTCGTTATACTGACATGGAGGACTCTGAACTCCGTCTCCAGATATTTAGTTTAGTGGACGTCGTCTCAAGAAAGGTAAGCCAGTGGATTCCATCTCTACACATGGAGGCAAGTAGACTTAGTGTACAGATATGGAGTTCAGTAGACTCAGTCTCCACACTTGTAGATTAGTGGACTCCGTTTTCATATGTGGAGGCCATTGGACTCCCTCTACAGACATAGAGGCATGTGGAATCCGTCTCCATATGGGAAGGTCAGTGAATTCAGTCTCCAGATATGAAAACCAGTGAACTCTATCTCCAAAGAAGGAGGCAAGTGGACTGCGTATATAACGGCTAGTGGACGCCTGTCTAGATATGGAGGCCATTGAAGTCAGTGTCCAGAAAAGGAGGCCAGAGAACATGGAAGCCACTGGACTCCGTTGAGAGACGTGGAGTTTAGGAGATTTCGCATCCTGACATGCAGGCCACTGGCCTCCATCTCGAGATATGGAGGACAGAAGATTCCATTTCCTTATATGGAGGTCAAGGAACTCCAAGCCCAGACATGGAAACCAAACACGGAGGCTATTGGACTCCGTATCTTGACATGGAGGCCACTGGACTCCGTGTCCAGACATCGAGGAAAGTGGACTCCGTGTCCACACATGTAGAGCAGTTGATTCCATCTTTAGACATGGAGGAGAGTAGACTCCGTGTCCATATATGGAGGCCAATGCACTCTATGTTCAGACTTCGAGGGTAGTGGAATCCGTCTACAGAATTGGATGCCAGTGGACTCCTTTTCCAGGCATGGATGCCAAGAGACCCCACATCCAGACATGGAGGACACTGAACTCCTACTTCAGAGAGTTTTGCAATTAAACTGCATGTCAAAGTATGGGGACTACTTTCTCCATCTCCACTTCAAGAATTGGAGATTAGTGAACCTCGTCTGATGATATGTACGCCGGTGGAGTTCGTCTCTAAAGATAGAGGCAAGTGGACTCCTTCTCCATATATGGAGGACGGGTAAATCCGTCTATACAAATGGAGACCAGTGGATTCCTTGTCCAGACATGTAGAGC
The DNA here is from genome assembly GCA_032361445.1 of Panulirus gracilis. Lineage (NCBI taxonomy): Eukaryota > Metazoa > Arthropoda > Malacostraca > Decapoda > Palinuridae > Panulirus > Panulirus gracilis. The sequence continues at coordinate 1,954 of JAUUEG010145706.1, read as the reverse complement.
AGTCCATACCATCTCCAGACATTGAGGGAAGTGGACTCCGTCTCCAGATATGGAGGCCAATGGACTCCATGTTCAGACTTCGAGGATATTGGACTTCGTGTCTAGAAATGGAACCCAATGGCCTCCGTTTCCAGTTATAGAGGCCAGTAGACTCTTTATCCAGATATGGAGGCCAGTGGTCTCCGTATGCAGGTATGGAGCATATTGAACTCAGCCTCTTGATATGGAGGCCATTAGACTGTTTCATTACATGGAGACCTGTGGAATCTATCTCTAGACATGACACCACTGGACTCCGTCTTCAGACATAAATGCTATGAGAGACTTTCTCCAGATTTGGACGTCGGGGAACTCTCTCTCCAGATATGGAGACCACTGAACTCCGTCTCAAGGCATGGACGCCAGTAGATTCCATATCGAGACATAGAACCCACAGGACTCCATCTCCAGATATGAAGACCATCCAACTGCATATCAAGATGTGAAGTCCACTACACTCCATCTCCCGACATGGAAGTAAGGCGTATCAGACTCCTGAATTGAAAAGCAATGGACTCCGTATACTGACATGGAGGCCACTGGACTACGACTCCAGAAATTGAGATCAGTGGACTCGGACTCAAGAAAATGGGGCAAGTGGATTCTATCTTGAGAAAAGGAAGCCAGTAGACTCAATGTCCAGTGATGGAGTTTAGTAGATTCCGTCTCCTGACTTGGAGATTAGTGGACTCCTTCAGATAAGAAGGCTAGTGGACTCATTCACCAGACATCGTGGAAAGTTGGTTCCGTCTCTATATAGGGAAGTTTATATACATTGTCTCCAGACAATGAGGCCGGTGGACTATATCACCAAACAAAGATGCCAGTAGACTGCGTATCCTGACATGCAAACTTTTGGAATCCGTGTCCATATATGGAGGTCATTTAAGTCTGCGTCCAGAAAGGAGGCAAGTGCTCATCGTCTCTAATTTTTCAAGCCAGTGGTTTCCGTATCCAGCCATGGAGTACAAAATACTTCACATCCTGACATGTAGGCCAGTTGCCTCCATCTCCAGTGAACTTTGTCTTCAAATATGGAAGCCAGTGGACTCGGTTGCCAGGCAAGGAGGCCAGTGGGCTACATCTCCAAACATGTAGGTCAGTGGAGTCCGTGTTGAAACAAGGAGGCCAGTAGATTCCATCTCTAGATATTGAAATAAGCTATTGGATTCCGTTTCCAGATCTGCATGGCAGTGGCCGTTTTCTCCAGACATAAAGACCAATGGGGTCCGTCTGCATAGATGGATGCCATTCCACTTCGTCTTTTCACATACAGGCTAGTGGACACCTTCTTCAGTCATAGGAGCTAGTGAATTCCGTCTCCAAAAGTGTCGGAAAGTGGACTGCGTCTCCAGACATGATGGCCAGTAAACTCCATCTCCGAAAACGGAGGTAAATAGACTTGGTATACTGACATGGAGGGCTCTGGACTTCGTCTGCAGACACTACGTTTAGTAGACCTCGTCTCAAGACAGGTAGGCCAGCGGATTCCATTTCCAGATATAAAGTCAAGTTATCTCCGTGTCCAGATATGGAGTTCAGTAGACTCAGCCTCCACACCTTGAGATCAGTGGACTCCGTTTTCATATACGGAGGCCATTGGACTCTCCCTCCAGACATAGAGGGAAGTGGTCTCTGTCTCCATATGGAGAGGTCAGAGTACTCCGTCTCCAGACATGGAAAACAGTGAACTCTATCTCCAAACAAGGAGTTAAGTGGAATGTGTATCCTGGTATATAGGCTAGTGGACTCCTGTCTAGGTATGGAGGCCATTGAAGTCAGCGTCCAGAAATGGAGGCAAGCGGACACCATCACTAGGCATGGAAGCCAAGGGACTCCGTTCAGAGACATGGAGTTTAGGAGATTTCGCATCCTGACATGTAGGCCACTGGCCTCCATCTCGAGATATGGAGGC
>JAUUEG010145597.1:0-10587 GCA_032361445.1 Panulirus gracilis | reverse complement strand
ACTTGATATCTCTCCCCTCTCTTTCTACATACACCATAAAAGTGATTCACTATTCTAAGTGATTAATCTAATTCAGTTAACAACTTAGCATCATCTGCATATAACATCTATTACAACTGGTGCTGTCTCAATGCGGTTCAACAATACATCACCCCACCTCACGCAAACATAATCTGATTCCATTATGATGGCTTTCAGAAACACCAGAGAGAGAGTAATAATTTGCGAGAAACCTTCTCTTTCTACTTTAACGTGTGTCTTTTCTAAATCCATATATGCTACATGCACTTATGGACGTCTTTTTCTTTACAGCTTCTCCACCTGGCTGTTTAAATACAAAACTATACTCTGCGCACCATCTATCCCTCCCAAGCTCATATCATTCTTCACCTACAGGCGTTTACTGATCCTTCACACAGTCAGTCACTGTTCATCTATGTAGATCTTGTCAAACTTGCAAATAAGACTTATTCCTTTGTGATTCTTTGTCACTCTTACTCCGTCCATCATCACCCAGCGGATCTCGAATGCTTCCATACATAACTTGCAGATCTAGTCTACAGGTTTTACCAAAAATATTTATCATTTTACTCACCACTACATCATGTATACTCCCCCACTACATCATGTATCTTCCCCACTACATCATGTATACTCCCCACAACATCATGTATACTCCCCCACTACATCATGTATACTCCCCCACTACATCATGTATACTCCCATCTTTTCCTTTCCTTAAGAACATTATTGTTTTCCTCACTCTCTTGTTATATGATTCTTCCTATTCCTTCACATTAATTCCTCTCCATTTATCCCAGATCTTACAACACCAGTAAGCATGTCTTTTGGTCCATAATATCTAATGTTTTTCTTTAAAATTTCTCTTGAACTCTTACAGGAACAAAAATCAACCGTTTTAGGAGGAGGTACAGAGTTGTAGATGAGAGGTGTGTGTTTTAGAATAGAGTATGTTAATGACAAAGTAGAAGAGTATGCTGCTGACAAAGGACTAACAATCAAATGTGATATGAGAAAACAACAGCATAATTACCAAATGTGTGATCAATGTCTGGACCGTTTGTCAAGTCCGGATTTCGGCCTGAATTCCATATCCACTCGAGTCCTTGTTCGTGAGATGATGTCCACTCACATAGATCAGATGTTTCGAAGTCACACGTATAATCTGAAGAAACGTGTACATTATGTATTGTAAAGCCCTAAACAGGCAATCAATGCAATTTTACACGTGCACAGTTTTGTGCATTTCTATTTGATGCAATATGTGCACTGTACGGTAAAGCTAAGGATGACTTCAACTGCACAAAATGAATACCTCCAAGCTTCTGACAGGATCCTTCCGTCAGTAAAATGTCATCAATAGCGGTGTGTCCATAGTCTCCATTACTAGGCTGTGTTGAGGCCTCTAGCATAACGTACTGATCATATTCTCGTTTTGGTATGAAGAGCCTCACCTGCTGCCATGTCTCTCCCACCTCCTTAAAATGGTCCCAGTCAGGGATCTGTGTGGCGCCGGGCTTCTCTCCAGCTGCACAGGAACATAAATTTGATCAAGTTGGTAATGGAATCATCACAAAGTTAAGTAAAGACTAAAATGTATTTCCGAAAAATGTTGTATTACTGAACATTGCAAAAATGTTGAGATTACCAAGAGATCTGATTCATCTGCTTATGTCATTTTGATGTTATATTTTCATAACGTAAGCTGAACCTGAAGCTAAACAATCTGCACTTCATGTACCAGACAGGTCAGAGGAATGTGTATCAGGTGACTGCAAGAATGAGGTGGTTGTCTTCAGGTATTACAGACATCATAGGTAACATAAGTTCTTGAGGAATTTGAATTGTCTTTTGAAACATTCTGGACAATTCAACCAGAGGAAAGCATAACATGAATGTAAGTACCTGAATAATATCAATATCAAATACAAATGAATAGCATTGTGGTGGTATGAACTTATCGTAATGCAATTGACATGAAAATAATTTGTTAATTTGGGTCGTCATGAACAGAGGTCAGTTAAAATACAGGAGGACCATGACATGATATCTAAATCTCACCTTTGAAGTTTTCAGTTAGAAGGAAGTTTAACACAAGTGAAAATAAAGATGTTATCTGACGAAATTTGATTAAATGTAAACATATTAGCCACTAACTAAATTTCTAACACAAAATGTGAAAGTGTACTGTACGGATTTCACTTATATTAACATATCTTTTAGCAAAGACATACACACAAAATTCATATCGCTCCCAAAACTGTAGTAGAGAATCTAATTATCTGGCATTAGAAATTTTCCAGCTCTAGAATCTGGGAGGTACGGAAATTCACATTAGAAGGATCAACTACAAGGATCATATACCTTTAAGAATAAAGAGCTTCAAGGACGGCGGTGCGAAGCCATGCATGTAGTATGAAAAAGATAAACAATTGCCATCCTCCTTGGATACCAGAGTCTCAGAGTATAGACTTGCAGTGCCGGGAGGACCACTGGAATAGCTATAGATGAAATGACCTGTTGAAATAATACACATGAAAAAACGATATTCCTAGAACACCGAATAATACAGACGTTCATTGCTTACAAAAACATATGGAAGTTTTCATTCGCTAACAAAGAATTGTAAGATAACACAACGGAACCTGTTTCTGGGTAGACTTTCTACGTAACACAACAAATCTATATGTATAAGAATGAGTTTTGAACTTGTGAAAAACTATATTTTCCCATCAGGGAGGCTAATGACTGAAGCAAATGAGATTCTTGTTCCCTTTGGAATAATGATAACTTCAGTAACATCTCGTCTACCCTTCATTTGCCCCTGAAGGCAGGATCACCTTTCGTGAACCACTGGTCACTCCTGAGGCCGATCGGCCATGTCATAAATTCAAAGACGAATGTACCCAGACGAGCGCTGAGAACTGCAGCACGAAATTCTAGAATATATTGGAGAGAGCATGAGAGCGTGAGGAAGGTTATGTGGGACGGAAGGACAAAAGGAAAGCTTACGAACTTGCCTCCAGTGTAGGAAGAAATGGCTTTTGATGAACTTTGAACTTACGTCTGCTCTTCCTTCCAAGATGAGGCCAGTAAGCAGGGAAAATGAATGTTTAAATGGAAGATGCCATGGAAACTCTCGAACTAATGTAGAAGTTATAAACCTGAAGAACAGTGGTTTAAGAAACTTCTTAGGTTCCTCAAAGTTTCATTAACAGCTGATTTCCTTGTTTTTATGAAAACCATGAGAACGGAAGGGACTGTGACGAAAACGTAGTCAAAAGTCCTTTGAGTTCAAAAGCTTGGAGAACACAGGACTTGGTGTTTCTTTTGGTATCCCTCAGCGGTTTCAGGTAGGTCAATATACAATCTAGATTTTACCTCATCGTCCACATCACAGACTTTGAATTCTGCATGTACGCTGCTCCATGCTCAAGAATGTTGACAGAGCAAATTATCGCAACTAGAACCATTTCAAGAATGAAAATCAAACGATTTAAGAAATTAAGGCTAAGGCGATCTTCTTCCTTTAAACTTTTACACTAGACTTCTTTCAAATAACGTTAATAATTTGTTTATCATCCGGAATGAAAGTGGCATTATTTAGGAAAAATACACTCGGCTTTCTTTTCCTTTCCGACGACACATGTTTTTGAGAAATCACATGAATGATACCAACTGGACAGCACATTAGCAATAATGAAGGTTCAGTGTTCTGACAATTGCACTCCCGCTAGGCTCCGTAAAGGAACATTCCCTGAGGTATAGCAAGGACTCTATCTGAGTGGTTATCCTGACTCACTTCCCTCTCTGGTCAGCAGCTGAGGCACAGGACCTTAGATCAGTAGCCGTCTATCCTACCGATGATATAGCAAACAACACCATCCAACAGTTGTCGCCATACGCAATATATCCTTTACACATCCCATAAAGCATTCCACTCGACTCTTGTCATACGTTTTCTCCAAATCCATAAGAGCTGCATACAGACAGCTTCTTCGCTTTCGCTAGATATTTTTCCATAGTCATTTTCCCTGCACAAATGTTATCCACACATCCTCTACCTTTCCCAGAACCTCCTTGCTCCTCACTAATTCTACATTCAGTTAGATCGACGTTATAACCCGCCCTGAACAACCAATCTCTCACAGCTTTGATCAAGAGGTGAGCAATGAGAGAACTGACAAAACGTTGCGTTAGTTTTGAAACTGCTGCACCATATGTAGCAGAACTGCTGCACCATATGTAGCAGAACTGCTGCACTATATGTAGCAGACCTGTTGCACCATATGTAGCAGAACTGCTGCACCATATGTAGCAGAATACAAATATCTTTTAACCTGAATCTTCTTCATCCTCTTCTGCTATTTTTTCCTCTTAAAACTACTTACAGAAAAAGTAATGATTAATCTACAACTTAATGGATTCACTTAACCAGACTTAATGAGACATGACATGGTTATCTAAAGTCCCGCCTAGAGTAATCAATGCTACATTTTTGAAAATATTACTAGGTCTGGTTGGAGATCCACACTACCTTCAGACATCAACGCAAACAACTTCCTGTTAGTTCATTACGTCAGTGTTACATAACGTAGAAGGCTACAACAGCACCTAAAAAAGTTAAAAAGGCTTTACTAGTCACTATATTAGTAAATGATTGTGTCAGTCTCTTCTGAATGCCTTCACTTTGTAGAGGAACTGAATGTCGGTATGTATGACTGAGAGCTCACCCCCTGAAAGGTGTGTGGTGTGATCAACTAGAGGGCCAAGAGGAGAGCTGATGATTTCTCCGGTGCTCAATATCCAGTCTCTTGTATCACCGAGGTCCTGTCTCCATCCACACAGTGTACTTTCCTCGAATGTGCAGGTCAGCTGGGTCTCAGGTGGTGGTGTGGCACTGGGTGAAGGAGTGGTGTTGATCACTGACTGACACTTCCCAGGCAACAGCTCCAAGTCGTCCAGAGCAGTGTACGCTGCGGATTTCCATAAGATGAGCATTATAGCTTAAAAGCTATGTAAATACTTGATAGCTAGAATCTAGATTTCTCATCTGTTGTATGCACTCTCCTACAGACTTAGTCATAAAGAGCATCCACGCGTATATATGACAAGAAAAATATTTACTTTTGAGCACCTTTGCTATGTTATTGTTATCAAGCAGTGTGCTGTGAGTCTTCATTACAACATTCTGAATCTAAGAATTTAATGGTTTAGTCTTACCTTTTCAATGTAAACTTTGGTTGTTCCTGTAAGATGTGGCATTCTTGCTCATCACGCTATACGGTTCCTTAACTACTTTACTTCCTTCACGACATCAGATAATCTTAACAGTAATAGGTCACAGGTGACAAAGCAAATTATCATGGTTTTTGCGCAAAAGTGCCCGGTAAAGGACTGAGACTATCTTTCTGGCTTTGTCCTTGCTAGTCCAAGATTCTCTGAGAAATAACTACTAGAACCAAGAGACAGGAAAGCTGAACATCTTAACTGTGATGAGTGACGATGTAAGAACACCAGAGCGGCGGTGATAATTGAACATCACAAGAGTAGTACCGTTGTGTTCAGTACGACCATCACAAGGAGAGTACCGTTGTGTTCAGTACGAACATCAACTTATCCCGGTCATCAGTTTAAGCATGGCTAAGGAGGAATGGCCCATGTTATGCAATAATGTGGATGAGACACGAGTAAAAGTTTAGCTTGAATCTAAGTTATCTGTATGAGCTGTGCGAAAACGATAGGACACATCTCTTCGCTCTTACCTCCTACATCGAGTAGATCTGTTAACATTGTAGATCGAAGGCGGAGGTGGAAGACATGATTCAAATTTTGAAGTTGTTGTTGGAAATAAGTCCAAGTGTTGTCATAAACATTTGAGTAAGTGGCTACAAGCTGTGACGTGTTCTCTTCTACATTCACCACTTCAATCGTCAATGAATTCTTATCTCCTGGTGAAAAAAAAAAAGGTCAGAGTACAGGTTGCATGAATCAAACTAGTCCTATCAAGGATGCTCACTGAACATGTAAGGATGAAAATGAATGACTACATCAGGTTAGTTTTGTATAACTCCTTCTATATGGTGTTCACGTGCTGAGTTATGTATGAAATACTGATTCTTCTTTTGAGAAAAAAAAAATATCCGAAGGGAATTTTCTTGAATGTCTCACCATGACTCATCGGTATACCTATGTTGAGGAGGTGGCGGGGTGGAAGGGGGATTAAAAAGAAAAGTATTTGTATTAAGGAAGGATATGGCCGTCTCTGTATCATAATTTCTGTAAAGACATTTATCTATACTTGAAATTCAACACTGATCTTATTCCATGACAAATAGTACTGGAGAAAAAGTAAAAAAAAAAAGCTGTATGTCAGTTCATCTGAACAAACTTTTGCCATACATCAATGTAATTGAAAAAAATCGAAACATTTTTTGAGAATGAAGTCAAACAGGAAAACATACATGACCATACAGAGCCATATAGGGCTATACACGACCATACATGACCATACACGACCATACAGAGCCATATAAGGCCATACACTACCATACATGACCATATACAACCTTACACGACCATAAATGACCATGCACGACCATACATGACCATGTGCGACCATACATGACCATGCACGACCATACATGAGCATGCACGACCATATATGACCATACACGACCATACATGACCATGCATGACCATACACAACCATGCATGACCATACATGACCATACACGACCATACATGACCATACATGACCATACACGACCATTCACAACCATACATGGCCATACACGACCATACACGACGCCATTAAGGAGACTCTACCGTGAAACTACCTCAGGACTTTCTCTACAACGAATGAGATCAAAGGTAAAGAATAATGTCTATCTATCGTCACGTCTTTTCTTCTTAATGTTACGTCACACCGTAACAGCGGAGGATAACAGAACTCTGTATATAACGAACTGCATTTACAAAACAGCTGCCTGGAAACCCCTCCAAAAAATACCCTGTGGTATACGTAAATTTTTGATGTGAAAACCCTATTCAACAACTCATGTACCACTGTACTGATACACATTTCGCTATTTACTTAAGATAGAAACTTGATTTTCATAGAGTTTCATTAATAGAAAAGCATTACATCTGAATATCTTAGCATTATACTTCTATATTTATCATCTCTACTGATAATCAAGGAAATCATGCCGTGTCATGCTACCTTTAGTTTTCCTTCAGATAAATATCAAGTTTATAACGAAATATAAAAAATGGATACTCGGGTTATGGATAAGTTCAGCAATAGAAAAAAAAAATGTGAGTTGTGATTGAATGAAAGACTAGAGTGCTGAAGGAATCAGTGTCTTCTAGATAGATAATCTTGTCCCATATACACTTACTGCTGCTTTGAAGGGTGTTCATATAGAAGTAGAAGCAATAGCGACTTTCTTGGGGTGTAATGTCGCTGCTCACCAGATCAGCATAGCAAGTTGACCCATAGTTGCATCGAGCCAGATCAAAGGATACATAGTGGCCTGAGGCAAGAAAATGCCAAATGAAAAAACTTACAGTGATAACTTTCGGTGCACATCACATGATATTGTAATTCTTAATACTTGTTTCTGTCCAAACTTCAGCTTGCCTCATTCCCTGCAGATAAGTTCCTGCAGTAGGAATGTTACACAATTACAGTAATAATCCTGTCAAAAGCCTGGTTGTCTTAAGTCTTTTACATATAAAAGATGACTCGCTAGATTATGTATGAATATATGTCTATCTGTCTGTCTATCTATATATCTATCTATTTATCTATCATCTACCTATCTCTAGGTATCATCATGCTCAGTCTGCATAAGATTACACCAAGAGTGAAAAATCACCTATGGTAATGCTGTATCACAGGGAGTACAAAGTCTAAAAGTCTACATTTCTCTGTTTCTGGAGGCACCGCAGCCCTGGACTGCAGGGGCCTTTAGAAAGAAGTACCAGCAGGGACAGACGAAGGACGGTCTCGGTTGCTCAATGAATCCACTCTAAGTGTCATGTATAAATCACCGAAACCAGAGATTCCATCCACAGCCGAGCCCTTCGACCTTCCATATACAGCGCTTTCCTCCACTGACAGCATGTCGTCCCTGCTTGGCTCTGGCGTTCTCCACACCACGCACGCTTCTCATCCTGTTAATACTCGCGTCTTCATCATTGAGATCTCGTCCAATACATCCTTCTACCTCCTTCTCGGTCTCCTTCTTCCCGCTGCTCCCTCTGTTTCTGACATGAATAATCTCTTAGTTTCTTTTCGTTCGTCATTATATGTTCAAACCAATTCAGCAGACGCCCTGGTCACCTCTCCCAGATGGTGACTAGAGAGATTCATGCTATGTTGGTATTGCATATATGGTCGAGGACCTCCGTGTTGAATATAAACTGTTAGAAGTCGACCAAGCGAGGTATGTTGTTGTTATAACGATTAATTCACGTTGTTTTGAAGTTTAAAACTTTCAACTGGGCAGGAGTACTTGTTAACTACATTGGTGGCTATTGTTGGCTATTGTTCTCTGTAAGGTTATTTTTCCTAACATGGTAACTAGCTTTCTCATAATGACGCTGAGACGATCTTCAGGGACGTTGCAGGTAATGTTTCTGTCTATCATCTCCTTCAGGATACGTTCATCAGTTTGATGTTCAGAAGACGTCTGGTTATTGCAGATAACTTAATCAACAGTTCCAGGTTGTTGTTGGCTGTGACTAACTTGTTGAGTCTGGAGGAACATACTTGTTACTACATCAATATTCTTATCAAAAAATTTATTATTAACTAAAATTCTCTCGACTCTGATTTCATGGTGGAAGAATTCCCCTGATAGTTCTTGTAAACACGATTTAAGTAGGCTCTAATAGCATGATCTGTGCCTCTCGGGGAGCTGGCTCACACACCAGCCCACACCAGTACACTTACGGTACAGCCACTATCATCTTAATAGTTGGTTCTACTGCAACATTAGTAAATAAACTCTCCACGTCTAGTGACGCTAGGAATCCACCTAGCCGAGTACTAAAAAGAATGTCTGTCACTTCAATAGCAGAGAAAACAAGGCAGAAGTTATCTTGTTGATCTGTTCAGCTCACGTCGTGTATGTGAGTGTAGTAACGTGGGAAATCATGAGGCAGAATCACTGCCGGTTTTATATAAAAGTATGGTCACACTGCCATATACGTCATCCCGGGTGTACTGTGCTGTAGTGAGGCAGAAGTGTTGATGATCAGCATTAGCAGCTGAGATAAATTTGTTTACCTTCTTTTTCAGAGCTTCAGCAGGATCAGAACCCATGCGGCGAAATTTGCTGTTATTCTGAACGGAATTCAACTCGCTGTAGTAATCTTCTTTAATTACAAGAACATAAATGCTTGACAAGCCTCACTTGTTACTAATCCTCCATACAGTGAGTTAAGTTTCTTCACACGGTTCAGTATCATCATCCATATCACTACCAATTTCACTGTTACGCAAGCGATAATTAGGTCACTTTGGATCCTGAAGCAATTCTTTTTCTTGATTTTTCTTTAAGTTGCATCTGTCGCTGCAGGAGACGTCTGTGATCGTCCGTCGTAATTCTGTCATTTTTGCCGCCGGGTCATGAATCCTAATCTTCAGGTAAGGAGGCAGAATATTTCTAATAGACTGTTAAAGACCGACGTATAACTGATGCTCAGTAGCTTTTTTGTATTTTTCTTCCCACACGTTTCGTTTCATCACGTAAATTAAATATCGTATACTTCATTTTTACTTTATTCCTGAAATACACGAGACTTTTCGGGCATACGAACACTGCCCATCATCAGTCAAAATGACAATAAACGATAACACACAATATAAATGATACAACATAATATAAATGATACAACACAATATAAAAACCAAAACAGTTATGAATCACATCTTGAAGCGCTACAAATGAGAGCGATGACGTAGATATCATGTTGACTCGTGGACCATGTTCTCTTTAAATAAATATTCTGCCTGCTTACAGGAGGGTCAACACTCGTGACTCGCTCTCGACACAACTTACTCAAATAAACTTAGACCTGGGTAGGATACCTCAGTGAACTGCCTCCAAGACCCAGTTTCTGCTCATTTCTCTATCGAACATTCCTTACAACTTTCCTCTATCCTTTAACGGTTTCGTAAATCCACTATTGCGTTAGTGAACAGCAACATTCACTGTACATTTCTAAAGTATTAACCATCCAGAAGAATGAATCACTGCTTGGAGCACTGTCAGATACCTACACATGAGCTGATCAGAATAATTCAATGTATCTATTTTTTATAAAAAATGAAAATGATAATATTCAAATCCCAAATAAAATCTTTATGAGAGAAAATTTCAGCATGCAAGTATACTAAAGGTAAAATACTGGAAAAGATTACAGCGTATCACTTGCCAAGTCCACTGTTTGTTGTGTGGTCAGTGAGAACACCATCGCTTGCTGCTTCTGCCCTCAGCCACACCCAGTTGTTATCCCGAGGGTCTGGCACGTCTGTCCAGCTACACAGACCGC
>JAUUEG010145487.1:0-10587 GCA_032361445.1 Panulirus gracilis | reverse complement strand
CAGCGCTGTATCATCAGCGAACAACAACTGACTCACTTCCCAAGCTCTCTCATCCACAACAGACTGCATACTTGCATGGAGTAGGTGCAAGGATGGAGTGAAAGAAGCATTGGACTAAGGTCAACACCGATACTGTCTACAGTGAACTAAGGTCATCTTCACTACTGTTTGAATTGAACATCATGTATTCCTATGATAGGTGGCAACAGACAGAAGAACAGACAACACCAGACGCCTTAACACTAGCTCAGTGTGGGAAATACACAATCCATGATCGATCTTCTGCTCTGTGAGCATTTAATCGTATTCATTACCATATTTACGCAAACTAGAGAGTATGTTTTAAGTATGAAGTTTTCTGGGAGACAGAAAGGAGTGGAGTGTAGTAACTTGGTATCGTGTGTGTTGTAGGTGTGGGTGGTGACGTATTGGACAGATGGCCGGGGAGCTTCCTGTGGCGGATCCATCATCAACGAACAGTGGGTTCTGACGGCCGCCCATTGCATCAGCAAGTGAGTTCTCACTGCATTGCCTGGTGACACCTTACTGTGGCACCAGGTGAGTCCTTACTATATTACCTGTTAAGCCCTTACTCTGTCAGCAGGTGTCACCAAGTCTTTATGTGTCACCAGGCGAGTCATTATGTCACCATGTTTTCCTATCATGCGTCACAAGGTGAGACTCTGGTGTCACAGTGACTCCTTACCGTGTCATCAAGTGGTTTCACATTGTCACCAGGTAATGCCCTGGGTAGGATGAGTGAAGCTTTACAGTGTCACCACGTATCCCTTGGTGAACCTTGGGCATCACAAGGTACGTTCATGTTCAGTTCATGGTTAATCCTTAAGGATCACCAGGTCATCTCTTATCATGCACTATGCTGGACCTTGTTGTCATGAGGTAAACTCTCACCGTGTCATGAGTCCTCACGGTAACTGGCCCCTCAGTGTCACCAAGTCTGCTCGGAGTGTCATGAGATTGAACTTTTATGGTTCACTGGCTGAGCCTTGAGTGTCAACAGCTGAGCTCTCGTAACTGCATAGTGGGTAATACGATCCCTCCGCTGTGTGACCACATCATTTCTCAACACCTCATCAGGAAAGCCCCTCTGTATTATGGGCTAAACCCTCACAATGTCGCTAGGTGAGCCCGTAATGTATCGTCATGAGATCTCACCCAGCCAAGCGGCGAGCCCCTTAGTGCCTCATAAAGACACCGAAGCAAACATGAATGAAACAGACTTTCTATGCATCGGTAGAGTACCTACAGCAGCGATTTCCAATATCAAAATATAAACCTTTTCTCTCCCTTTATCATAAAGGATTTTATGGCAAACTAAGAATTCTTCTCCTCCAGCTAATTACATCTACTTTATTTCCAAAGTTAGAGCAACAGTAGAGCAGGGTCTGCATTCATCGACCTGTATGTACTCCACATCCACAGGACTGGCAGCGATGGATCAGTGATCCCGGTTTCCAGCATCAGAGTCACTGTTGGTGCCCACCTGAAGCAGCAACCAGGCACCCACGGCGGCTATAACGTTCAGGCTGTGGTCCCTCCCTCAGGTCACGTGAACTACGACTTTCCATCGCATGATATAGCTCTTCTCAAGTAAGTCATTAATGTGTGTCAAGTAGTATGGGAGTGTCTCTTGGTCTACTGCAGTTGAGACTAGAACATTCTGTAGGTATCAGTACGAGAACTTCAAGAAAGTTGTAGAATTGAAAAGGAAGAGAGAGATGTTTGATCTTAACCCTTGCCTGGTAGGACTGAAATTTTTTCACTAATATCTCTTAATACAAATTCTTAAATGGAAAGATAAACGTTTCTCTTCCAGTTTGTTATATTAGCTTCATCACAGATAATCTTTTCCAATTAATTTCTTCTACACATGAAAACCTAAAACGAACTAACCTGTTTTAACAAAAGTTACCAGAGATAACCTATCTACTTAGCTAAGGATATGGAATCGTGAGGCTTTTTTTATATTTTACATTGGAGGCTCCAGTTAAGAACAAAAGTTAGCATCAAGTCAGGACCTTAATTCAGATATAGAAAGGTTAATGAAAAAGGGGAAAGGAAGATACAAGGGAAAGTATTTACGAATTTTGGAGGCATTGAAAACCTTTTAAAATGTGCCAGGTTGGGAAAGAAATGAGAAGGTAGAGAGTTCCAAAGCTTCGAGGTGTAAGGAAAGAAGCAGGTATCAAAATGACCTACCAATGAGTTGCTGATGGCCGCACAGCAATAGTGTGAAGCAGCAGTTTGCCGTATATTGCGTGGTGGGGGGTACACAAGCAGCCAGTTTTCTGGCGCAAAACCAAAGTATCTAAATAGGAATTCCAGTTTCTTATTAAGAGGTGGATTTACAGAACCGTCAAAGGATAGGGGAAAATTGTGAGAAATTTTGTTTACCCCAAGTCGATTTTATTGAGGAAGTTGAGACGAGATGCAGATCGAGTGAGAGAAGAATAAGCGCAACTAAAGGAAGTGGAGGAATGCAGTGTTGAGTCCTCTACGTATGAGTGAATTTGTATATTTGTGGAGAAAGAGAAAGGAGGAGAGGCTGACGCATCAACACCCACGAAAATAGATCTGCCAGAGAGGAAGCTAGAGGGAGTAAAATGAGGAAGGGAAGACAAAAGAGAGGAGCTTAATGATGGATATATCAAGACCAACAATATAAGATACCCCAGAATTTTTCAGGGATGATGACCAGAAAAAAAATCACCAGTAGATCTCTCCCCACGGAAACCGTACTGGTGATCAGACGAAGTTTATGAGATTCAAGAAGTGAGAGGATGTGGAAGTTGAGGTGGAATTCAAAGACTTTAAATATGGTAGATGTCAAAGAACGGTCACTATCCTTAGGGATTCGTTGTGTTAACGCATACGTCCAAGAAGCTCTGGTTAAAACAAAAATGGAACAGATAAGGAAGCACGAGTTTAGCGGCATACTCTCTCAGTACATGGAGATGGAATCCATCAGGACCATAAGCCTTGCTTGTGTCCAGAGAGAGAAACGCTTTTTAGACAATTCGCAAAGAGATAACAGGAAAGTGGGAATAGGATTAGTAAGAGGGGTGCCAGGTAATGAAGGAATGCTAGAGTCATCCAAGGTGGAGTTAAAGGAGAAACGGAGCCTAAAGCGAGTTGCTTTGTCTACTGGAGAGACAGCTACACTATCGTTGAAGGAAAAGTAGAGCGGCAGAAGTTGTTAGGGATACCCTTTGCTAAAGGCCAGAAAGATCTTTGAATAAAGGAACGCTTTGCCTCACGGACAACGTATTCACAATGATTGCGGGCAGTGATAAATGCTGAATGGGAGTCAGAGGAAGAGTGTTTCCAAGCCCGATATGCCTGCTTCCTCGCCTCAGCGGTCTTAGAAAAGTAACAGTTGAACCATGGATTGGATGGAGGGGTCGTCTTTGAGGAAGAGGGGATAAATGATTTCACAACAAAAACTTCTACAATGTGATTGGAGGAAACAGAAGCATCATCACATACGAGACAATAATTTAACCAAGGAAAGTCAGAAAACAATTTTCGTAACTTGTTCCACTCAGCTTAGTTGAGGTGCCATTATTAACGTTTAGAAGCGGCTGCTGGAGAGGAAGGAACATTATGATAGATACGTTTATGAGAATGTGAACAGATGGACCTTGGGAGCGAGATTGTGTATTTATAGCGCGAAGGATTAGAGGTGAAAAACAGATTCAGAATATTAAGAGAGTGCTAATAGCGGTCAGGAATGTGGATGGGGTGGAAGATGATTTGCCCAAAATCATTGAGAATGAAGAACTTGAAGGCCTTAGCCCCTCCACCATCCATATGGGAGGAATTCAACCATTCCCTAAGGTGAACGTTGAAATCCCCTAAGTAGAAGACCCGGCCTGCAGGTGAGAGGATGCTACACTTTCATGGCAGGGGTTTAGATAATCGAAGAAAGATATGAAATTTGTGGAATTAGGAGAGCAGTAGGCGAAACAGAGGAAAAGTGTGGTAGTTTGGAGACAGACCTTAAGCCAGATAACATCAAAGTTCGGGGACTGAACGTCCTCGAGGCGTGTATCAGGTGTGTTGATGTTGGAATAAGCACAGACACTATCTTTGAACCGGAATCGTAAATGGAGATTATAGGCGGATATATAAAGAGGGCTACCGAGGATATCATTAAACAATGGGGTCTCAGAGAGAAGTACGACATTAGGAGAGATCCGAGACAGTTGGTGTTCAATGAAAGAGATTCCTAGAGAGACCATGAATGTTGGTATTATGAATAGTAAAAAAAGGCAGGTCTATCAGAGAGGAGAGGTCGTGGGTGGGGCCGGTACTAATACTATCTGAGTCTTCTCTGTCTTTGGCAGTAGAGTGATTCTTAGCAAATCATTTTACTGGGGACTTGGGGGCCATAGGTTTAGTGAATTGTATCACGATTATGTTTAGGAACGATTGTGCAGACAGGAGGTGGGAAGAGAACTTATGTGAAGAAAATTCGTGATGTTTCAGTAGGATGGATGGTGTTTGTAGGGAGAAGGTGGCAGGACTAGCCCGGTAGTCCCGTTGATGAGACAACACTCCTCAGTTAGGATGGCAGTATCACCCTTGGCGACTGTTGTCTACAACCTATTACCTGATATTATTGGATTGCTGCTAGAGTAGGGGGCTGGATATTCCTTGAGTTAGCTGGGGTATTGGGAATAGCTAATACACAACCACCTGAGCCTCCCCCTCGCTGGCAGCAGAGTTACACAAGAAAGTATAGTTATAGGATTCACATGGCGACGACAGTCCATACATTTCGATTAACTTCTCTGTCCTCAAACTTGAATCATCTCTATGGCAGTGTACAGGAGTGGAACATATAAACCAACGTAACGAGAATAACACGCGAAACCAATTGTTCCTTTATCACCTTCATCACAAAGCTACACATTCCGAGCAGCAGTTGTCTCGTCTGGGTAATTTGGGATAACAAATATTACGAGATATACAAGTACACATAAAAATGTAATAATTCATCGTTGTCTGTTAAATCCTCTGTACTATATATCAAAACTACGGTGTTTGAGGCTAAATTTAGTAAGTTACTTGGAAAGAACATAGATCCGGATGTTGACCAGAGGTTGAGTTTGCACTTTTGAGAATAAATGATTTCCGGTTAACACAGGAAATAGTCCAGGTGGCTGAGTCTTCCCTTCTTTTAATAAAGTTTCTGCAAGTTGTAACGAAAGTCTCTAGTATTCGTGTGGAAGCTCGACTCACGTGAACCCAATAAAATTCCGATTTAGGAATCGATGCAAAGTTGAAGACTAGAGTACTTACACCAGACACTAAACAGAGAGTCTGGCTTGTACGGCAAGGCCCATTATTCTGAATAATCAGTTTCCATAAGCTCTCAAAAATTCCGTGCAACACATCTCTTTACAAATGATGTTCTTTTATCGATAAAGTTTATCATCCTACAGTTCTACAATTGGCACATCTAGTATCCAATGAGACATGTGCGGGTAAACATACAGCATTTTCAACCCTTAAGGATTTAACACTATCTTATTTTCTAGGAAGTATTCATCTGGTGCTCACAGAGATCACAGCTTCTCACGAGGTATTATATGATATGGCGTTCGGTGCTGAGGTGCAGTGTGTTGTGATGATGAAAATTTTGAGTACTTGTCTTGCGTATTGTATATACTTATATGTAAAACGGCGCATTACGTGAGATGATATGTCGTGTTGGGAGTACTTCGTGAGGCCATGGTATGTGGTAACCATTGCAAGACAATGGTGTGTGTGAAAGTCGGTATTACAGAGCGGAAGATTCGATCCTTCAAATGCAGATTTGTTGTAATGTGAAGCCTTATTATTGAGGTGTGTGTGTGTTTATGTGTGTCTGGAGGAAGGTGGGGTCGTGTTATGTTCTTACTAATCCTGGTTATCTACAGCAGGTGACGACGGAGGTCAACGAGCTCAGGTGTGATGTTTGTGGGCGAGAGTTCGACCGTCGATCGCGGCTGGATGCTCACTACAAGACTCACACTGGCGAGCGACCATTTTCATGTCCATTCTGTGGGAAAAGTTTCGCATCCAAGGGCAACTGTAACACCCACATGCGTGTACACACCCGGGAGCGGCCCTACCAGTGCCCTCACTGCGAGAAACGCTTCTCCCAGCACGGCCAACTCGTCATACATGTCCGACGTCACACCGGTGAGAAGCCTTATGTATGTACTCATTGCAATAAGGGCTTTACCTGTTCAAAAGTGCTCAAGATACACGTGCGGACACACACAGGTGAGAAGCCATTTCAGTGTGAGCACTGTCAGAAAGGGTTCGCTGCCTACGCCAACCTAGTCGTCCATCGGCGTATACATACAAGAGAGCGACCATACGCCTGCCACTTATGCGGCCGCGCATTTGAGCATTCTGGCAACTTGAGTCGTCACGTACGCGTGCACAGAGTAGATAGTGGCGTGCGGTGCATTCCGTGTGGTCAGGTGTTCGCCTGTGATAAGGACCTCGTCAACCACACCGCCCAGCACCATCCTAACGAGTACGCCCGCGAAGATGATATTGACCTGGAAGGCACATTGTCTTCAGAGACATCAACCATCAACATGCAAGATCTGGAGCAAATTCAGCCGCCTCCAGGCCTCCAGCCTATGTTGCCGCAGCCATGCGAGCCGCAGCTTACCATCCTGACCCCCATGGCACCCCCTATCTCCAGCGACAATATCCCCCCTATACCACAGTCAGTCGAGACAGAGGAACAGCCACCCGACACAGGGGTATGTATAACGGTGAGCGACTCCGAGGACTCGGGTCGTGAGTCAGGCGGCAGCACAGGCTACGCCACATCCCCAGATCAGGCCTTTGATCGAGGAACACACCAGTCCCCGGAAACCACCGTGAAGACAGAAGAGCCGGATACATCTGTCGCGGAATCTACAATTATCTCGGCGCGTTTACTCTCTTCAGTGGCGCCGCGGGACGCTGTGCGCGAGACGCTGGGCACGCCCCAGCCACCCGAGGCTCCAACATCCGCCCCACCCTTCCGGATGCCACCAAAGAAGCAACAGTACCCAGGAGGGGGGCGGTCACCGCTTAGTGTGCTGCGAGCAGCTCTCTCAACGCAGCGGCCACAGCAGCCTCCTCCTGCGGCTGTTGCTACCGCTGCTGCTCCAGTGGTCAGCCAGTCCACGGAGCAGCAGTTGCCTACCATGGCACCACCGAGCGTTACACTGCCTCCTGAGCCAATCTTCCAGCCTGAGCTCAGTGGACCCAACTCTCCACATATCAACATCCATCAGCTTTCCTTGGGTCATCAGCCTGGGTCAGGAGGTCAGGTCACACCCATGGGGCTGAGTGCTGTCCCCTTCGCACGTCCGTATCCTAGCCATCCCACGGCGGCCGATCAGCAGCAGCCAGCAGCTCCCCAGGGAGGTGTCGGTGTTCCGATATCGTACAGGCCAACTTCGAATTCACTCTCTCCTTCCCATGTCGACACCAACCCTCTCGACCTGTCGCAGCCTCTCGGTTCTTACGGCCGTGGTAGTACTACTACAGCAGAGAGTTCACCCCTGGATCTGTGCCAGAGACTTGGAGGTGGTCCTGCAGGGCCATGCTTGTTGGCCTACAGGGATGGTCTACCACCCACCTCAATCCACCACCAAACAGCACCTGCACCACCAGCGACACCACATCCCCATCACCACCACCTTCTCACCCCCGCTCTCCCCTCCCCACCCACCCAGCGGTCTAATCTGCTCAGGAGGAAGTCTGCCGACGTAGGCCACACAGATTTCAAGAAAAATAAATCTCGGAAGGTGGCTCCCCCTCCTCTCATCCCCATCCACACTCCAGAGGAACCTCCAACGAGCATCTCAACCACCTGTCACCCACCGTTACTTCCCCCATCACCACCATCACCACTAACATCAGCCCCCCTCTCTCAGCAACCATCGCCTGTCTTTCCCAAAGCTTCATCTAATCCTCATCCTCCTCGGTCGACCCTAAACACCAGCACCCACACCACACCACCCGTTGCTATTGGTATTCCACCAGTCAAGACGAGAACGGTGTCCACCTTACCGCCACACATCCCTAGCACCATACCAACGCTCTCGATGCATCATCCCGTCACAATACTTTCTCCACGCTCTAAACTTGAGGACTGCGAGGTCGTCCCTGTAGCTGACCCGCCCAAGGATAAGATCTTATTTTCAGAAAAGTCTGAAGTCCCTGTTGGATGTTCCTACCTGCCGGACACCTGCCTGGACGCTCCCTCGCCCCTAGAGAGCATACGGGAAAATATTCAGAGGTCGCTCTTGTCTCTCTTGCCGGAGGACCACGAGGCTGTGGGCTTCAAGAGGAAAGTAGAAACTGCATTAGTTGTGCTAGTCGGGGAGGCGCCTATGAAGCAGCTCGGGTATCCTGAGAAAACCACAGAACAGGTAAGAACAGTGGTTACGTCTCTCTCTCTTAAAAGCGCAACATTATTTTTGCTATTTCTTTTCTTCCTCATTTTTCCAGGAATTAGTAGCCCAATCCTGATACAGTGAAGATGAGAGGGTTATGAATATAGGATTAAAGTGAAGATAAGGGTGTAATGAAGATGGAGTGTTTCTCTTAGCATTGAGAGCACAATGGTGTGTGATAGTGTGTAAAAAGAACAATACTTCAGCTAGCGAGTGATGACGATTCTAATTATAATATTGTACCCGTATGAACACGAGGCCATCTCACCTCAAAACAGGAAAGCCAATCATATCACTCCCAGTCTTCCCAAGGCATGATGCAATCAAAGGAATATTCCTACATCAACTCATCCTTTTGTCTGTCTTTGTATGACTCATTTTCCTTCCCTCTTCGCATCCCTGTCATCGTTTTACTTTATGCCTCCCGCTTCATCTCGCGAGATGAAGCGGGAGGCATAAACCAGTGCGAGAGTTAATGCCCAACACCTGTGATTCACATGTTTGTGTTATGACATCACCCTCTACTCTTGGGGGTGAGATATGACAACTGGTGATCGAGGAAGATATAATGTCAAGCAGTTCCAGTATACATGATTAGTTCATTGTATAGGTTGTAACGTTATCATCTTGGGCTCCAGAGCGTCCAAGGTCGTAGCATTCAAAAGTCTCAGTGTTAAAATACCTCTACTCGCTCTCCTACAGGTACTCATCACAATCTTGGACATGGCCGGAAAGGGCCCCTGTGCTGACGTGCGAGTAGATGAAATGCAACGCCTCAAAATCAACATGCGCAAGTTCCTCGAGTACGGCTTCCCCTCCAAGACCAGCTGGGAGGAGCTGGGCTGGAACGGCAAGTCTATCGAAACCATAGTAGACAACATTGTCTCCTGGATATCTCGCAGGCAGACGACGAACCACCGAGACTTTGGTGGAGGACTGGTCGGCGGCAGTGGAGGTCTCCTAGTGGGAAGTGGAGTGGGTGGAGGGCTCCTTGGAGGAAGTGGAGTGGGTGGAGGGCTCCTAGGAGGAGGTGGAGTAGGTGGAGGGCTCCTTGGAGGGGGTGTAGTGGGTGGAGGTGGAGTAGGAGGGATTCTAGGAAGTAATGGGGGTGGGGGAAAAGTTCCAGGAGGGGAAAATGAAGACTTCAAGGTCAATAGCACGCCATTAAAGGCCTCCTAGTACTGGGTCAGAGTAGGTGGTCAGGAGAGTCAAGAGACGGGGACAATGGCTGCGTAGTCGACATTTCTGTTGTGAATATTGTGTACAAATATTTATGGTATTTATTTGCTTTTGTAAAAAATAAATCAGCTGCAAAAACGGATTTTTTTCTTTTCCGAACCTCATCGACTCCAGCCACACATACACACACAACACACATATATAATTTATATATATATGGCTGAACGATGAAAATTTGAGGAAGGTTAAGGATGTGAAGCACAGCAAGATTATAATCACAGAAAATCATGAAGTGAAAGATTGAACTAATTTCAATCGTAGAAAAACGTAACAAGTGTATGGAACTCTTGTGGAATATCACTGAAGAAAAAAAGATTGTCCTCGGGTGTGTGGAAACCTGTTGGAAAGGTAGCTGAACACCCACCCCAAGTTATGGATGTGAAACCTGGAAGTGAAAGGTTGGCAAAGATGTATAGGAAGAGAATTAACAGGGGGAAAAAATAACTAATAGAAAACTGAAAAAATCAGAGAGTCAGCAAATTTTGCAAGCCAGAATACATTTGCCATTCAGCAATATGCTGCCAATGTAATAAGATTAAAGGATTTAGCTGACTCTTATAAAGACTTGAGAACCTGATAACAGAAACGGAGAATGAGGTGGTCATTTGAAGATAAACACTACTTACGTGGTTCTTAGTAAAAGGACATCAATGAAGGAATTCGAAGTGGTGTGTATCAAAAGACAGCTGAACGTTAATGCCTGAGACATCTTTTATACATATCATTTCAAATCATCAGAAATAAATTGGTAAAAAAGAATTTCTGATTGACTGACCAAACTGCAGTTCATAAGATTTAGAATACAAGGGAAGTAAGAAGTATGACCACCCTCGTGTGAAGGGTTTGCCCAGGGAAGGCATGTTAACCTTCA
>JAUUEG010145376.1:0-10588 GCA_032361445.1 Panulirus gracilis | reverse complement strand
CTCTCTCTGTCTCTCTCTCTCTCTCTCTCTCTCTCTCTCTCTCTCTCTCTCTCTCTCTCTCTCTCTCTCTCTCTCTGACTTAAAGTTTGTCGCATACTTCACAGAGTCAGCGCTCACCACTTCCACCACTGGCCCTTATCATTACTAACCACTTTCCTGGCATGCCACATCTTTCTCACCAGAAGCCAATAATACCTTCACTTAACTTTCTCATCTTACGACCCTCCACCTCCTTCCCTGAGCAAATTGCCCGTCCTCCCTCGCCCTAACTACTAACCCTTCTCTAACCCGACCCTCACTATCCTCCACCATATTGTCACCCCATTTCATCCCGGTCTCATCACCTCCATCAGTAACAGCCTCCTCCATGTATCCCATCCTCATCTCCGTTCTCCTGATTAGCTCCCACCTGTCACCCAAGTCTCAAATTCTATCTTCTCCAAACTGCCATCCTCCACTTCTCCTACCCTCATTAACCGTCCTGCTTATCACCTCTCCCATTTATTCCAGCTTTATTACCCTTCTCATTTCCTACCCACATTTACCCCGCCCTCATTACCGTATTCCTCCCCTTCACCTAATTTTCTCGACTATAGTGATACAATAACCAGACGTACCATTATCTCGTACAATAGAGTGTATAGGATCGACTTTGTGCTGTGCCTCTAGCAACAATGACTTCGTATACGATAACGCTGAGACTTTCTGGATGTGTCATCCAATGTCGAAATGTAATATCTAGCTGCATGATCATACCATGTATCACATCTAATGGACTGTGATAACACACTTCAACAGCGTGCATGACCCCATGGATGGGAATCATATTCCCACTGGGGTTTAATAAAAAATAATTTCAATCTTCCCGATTGTTCATCGTATGGTAGAGATTCATGATATATATTAACAATTCTAAGTAATTAGATCCAGTGGCATGTATACAGATATGGAATTTATGGTTATGTAGTTTCTTCCCTGAGAACTATCACTGCCACAACCATCATGTGCACATATGGCTGTGACTGAGCGAGCGTGTCTTCTCCCGGTGCTCACTACTACAGAGCGAGGTGTTCGTTCAGTAGATACCAAGTTTTGTGGAAATAAAGATATTCAGCTTCGTGGAATTAAAGGCAAATCATAATGCAGTATTTTCAATACTGACTTACGTTATATATATCTAAACTGGAATACAAGTTAACATTTGTGCATATATTGTCATTTTATCAACACGTCACAATTTTGTAATAGGGAGAGTCAATTGACTACTCCATAATTTTTAGTCATGATGTTGGCCATGGTTTATTTACTTTTATTTTTTGCATCTTATCTCCTGCTAGATAATATTCGCACAGGGAACCTCTTCATTATGATCCGTCCTTGCTATTTTGCATTTACTCGTTCTGATTTCCACCAAACATGTATCAGACCAACTTCAGAGTTGGTCAAGGTCCCCTTGTAAATCAGTTACAGTCTTCATCCCATCCTTCACGATCTTGGGATCATCTGGCGAGTCACTTACATACTTTAGGCTAAAAAAGGTTAATGGACCCGGAACTGTCCTCTCTAGCATGCTACTGGTGACCCTCAAACCCATTTCTCTTGACGTATGTCCTATTCTTCCCTTCACTTAGGTCATTCTCTTTCAATCCAAAGATTCTTCCCCTCATACCTGTTACTTTATCAACGCTTTCTGGCAGTTTAGTTACATACAACTAACCCATCTTTTTCTTTTGTCTAAAACGGAGCTCTCTCTCACAGAAGTCTTAGAGGCACGACACCTACTCCCTGAATCCAAGGTGTCTTTCACTAAGGTAGTTTCTCATTTGCAAACAACCATCTACTTCTTTTCTGATCACTTTATTCCAGTGTTAAGATTAAGAGTTACGCATAAAGCACTGTGTGTACTATACCCTGTCCAGCATCCTGTGAAAGTTGGAAAGTGTGTGTGTGTTTGTGGACGGAATGCCGGTAACTCACTCGTACATGTGACAGAGAAAAGACAGCAACCAATGCCAGAAAGAGGAACTTGACAGTCACTCTAGTGCTAGTTCACTGAGCTTCCATCACTAACATCCCCTTCTCCCCTTAATCTCCAGGTGATAGTACACCCTAGTCGGTAGC
Organism: Panulirus gracilis; assembly: GCA_032361445.1. Taxonomy (NCBI): domain Eukaryota; kingdom Metazoa; phylum Arthropoda; class Malacostraca; order Decapoda; family Palinuridae; genus Panulirus; species Panulirus gracilis. The sequence goes on along the minus strand of JAUUEG010145376.1, from coordinate 8,467 downwards.
TGCCTGCCGCTTTGTGTGTGTGTGTGTATGCTGGTGATAGGAGAAGTTACAGCAGTAGTAGTGGTAAAAGCAGTAGATGGTAGGCCGTTACCATCTTGGAATCAGGAGGGTCTGTGAAGGAGACTGTCAAGTTCCTTTCGTTAATCCAGGTTACCGTCTACTCTTTCTACCTCACGCACACTTGGGCTTCAGTCATTCTTTGCACAAACATATTTTCTCCCCCCACCTCACGTACAACACTTTCCAACACCTGACTCACAAGACTCGCTGTAAGTGAACCTATTTCTTTAATTTTCTGCGGAGAGTGCTACGCTTTAGTCTTGCCTAATGACGAAGTCTCTTTTTTAAGTACTCTCTCTCTCTCTCTCTCTCTCTCTCTCTCTCTCTCTCTACACTTGAAGATTTATATGTTCCTAAAATTTCTAGGAGACACCGAAATATTTCACTTTTTCATCTTTCCTATGGCTTTCCAAGTATCTTGCAGAAGCTTACAGTGCTACTACCGCCAAATCATTCGTTTCGTAAATCCTTTGCTATTTTTCGGGATCTTTTGGTATGAAGCTTCTGTGTACGTTAAATAATTTGTTTTTGGAGCGCGCGCCTCTCACATGATTACTGTGTATGTAGAATACTAGAAATCAATTGTTGGTTCGTCATTAACAGTAAGTGCTCAATCATAACTCCATTTCTTTTTTTTACCTAAAAGTATTATCGTAACAAGGTTATGGAGAGATGATGAATGATAAAGGAAACGGACTGAAACATGGTCGCGCACTTGCTTAAGAACCACAACAGCGGTAGAGTGCTCGTTGCAGTCCGCACTCCCTGTTGATCGATTTGTGAACTGAACACTGGAAATGTTTCCAGAGCATCACTAACAGGCTATCTCATTACTGGGTGTTCGTAATGGGTTCAGCAACTTTATGCATATCATATCCACGAGTTCTAATGATCTGTTTATGCTATGTCTTTCTTGAGCCATATGTACGCTCAACTCTTAACGTAAACGAGGTTTTCAGTGCAGTAGTGTGTGCTGGAATGGCCTGCAGACAGCCCTACATCGACGACGCATTTGTTAAAATACCTCGCTCCAACTTCCATACGTCGTCTTGACAAAACTAGCACATCTCTAGCATAGCTTACATCAGAGTTGAGTCTTCTTACGCTAGATAAATAGAACTTTTCCATGGTCTAGACTCTGGAGCGAGGCTTTCGATACATAAGTCGTATCTCTCATGATTAGAAACTTCCAGTTATTCCGTAAATATACGACAGGATAAACGAACGTCATGCACAGAAGACGTTTAGTGGTCACCGCGAGAGAAAGAGAGATGTTTCGGCGGATGACAAGAAACTGAGTTTGGTGACTTAAGAAGGTCAGAGCCCCGTGGGAGGGAGATGCGGGTCAGGCTTTGTAGTCCTTCAACACAAACCGAACTTGTTCTTGCGAGTTTTTGCGAGACGGAACTCCAGATCAATAATGCTTGTGCCCCGATAAGGATCACCAGAAAATTTCTTATGGCAAGAGGACAAAAGGGTCTAAATAGAAGATCTATGTAGGAATGAAAGTTAAGGCGGTGTTCGAGGGGTTTGTAGTGCTGGGGGCGCGAGAGATGTAATCACGATCTGGGGGGTGCTGACGAGAGCGCCTGGCGGGGGCGCTGAAGAAGGCCTTGTCGGACCAGAGGTTATCAGGCGGTCATCATTATTAGCCTCGCTACTCCTCCGTCCTCCCCCCGGATACTCGCTTGTTTACCTTCAGCTTTCATGGAATATGAATAATTCATGCATTCCTGCTTGTAAATCTGCCTTGATAGCCAAGAAAAAAAAAAGCAGTTAAGTTTATTCTTCGCGATATAAATATGCTCAGTATTTGGTCCACAAACAGATGCACCGTGCTGGACCTCGTCATAAAGAACGCATTATAAATTATGTTCGTGTTCCTGATAACCCCTCCTTACGTTTTCGTTTTCAGTTTTTTTTCATCCTTTGATTACATTTTTTTCAATATATGATGAAACGGCTTTACCCGACTCGTTCAGTGGATCTATATATACTTATTACACGCACACGGCATCTATATACACCACCGCATGCCTCTGTTACCCACCAGCCAAAACTAACCCTGCCATACCCACCAACCCACTCACACTATCCTGCCATCTCCAGACCGCCCCTACCCCCAGCATTAACTTGCCCCTCTCCCCCATCCTAGACACCCACCGACTCACCCATATTATCTTCACTCCTAAACTCATCTTCACCCACAACACTGTTACCTACAAGCCGCCTACCTTTCCCTACCTACAGGGAAGCTCCTAGTCACCCGCACATCCACGCAATCTTGTCATCTCTTAGCCATTTATTCCGTCACACTAACACCCCATCCACACTACCGTGTTATCTCATGACTGCCGGCCCACGCTTAATACCACCTTCTAGTTACCCTGATATCCGCTCTTTTATGCTATCTCATATCTTACCCACCCCGCAATATCAAACCAATATTCTATCCAACCACTAAATCAAGTCACCTTTGAAACAACCCACCATCTATAGTTATCAGCTACCTGTAGGTAACCTATTGACGCTACACATCACCCTCTCAGCTGCCCACCTATGCCAGACTACATCAACATCTCGTATCCATCCATCCACATCACTGCATCGCTCTTTAGCCATTAGCTCATCATCTAAACCCCTCCATGTCTTAGCTACACACTGTCAGACTGCAATCCACCCATCCGCACAATCACGCAGCCTTCTAGTCATCAAACCAAGCTACAATAACGCCTCCTAGCCACCTATCCACCCATAGCATCAGATCGCCTCTCTGTCCGCCAACTACTCGCAGATAAAACTTATAAGTTAACCCAAGTTTGTGCCAGCATTTACATATAAATGAAAACTACTATCTAACCTTCTGCACTGCCCCTTAGTGAAACACACACACACACACACACACACACACACACACACACACACACGCAAGAAAATCAAAGTCCTCATAAATGATGTCTCGATGGACGCATGCGCACGAGGGAAGTACGTTGTAAGTTCTGTATTTATCATCCTCCTCGACAATAGCTCCTCCGACATCTCCTCCCTCCAGAACACCCTAAAAAAAACCTTAGAACCAGACCTGCGCCAACACTGCCAACATCAACCTTTAGAAAATGTACATGAATAAAACAGACTCGTGTACGTCAGCCTCTTATCCAATCATGTCCCATCCCCCACACCTTTACTGATCCCAGTCTCGTATACGTTGTGCGGTCTACGCTTCTCTTCGCTGCTTTGAACGTCAATTCACCCTGGAGGAAGCACGTCAGCACCTTCATCAAAGCTTTCAATTATCGTCCATGTATTCATTTTTGACTCAAAACACAGACTCCTTACACCTAGACTCGAGAAGAGTCTATCCAGCTTCCATTCTTCCTGAACTCTCCTAGATCTACCCAGCTTAGTCCCTTTACGTATCCACTGCACAGGTAAGACCACAAGAAAAGGTGCAGATAATGGCATAAAACATCATCCTTGATCCCTCTCAAGAGGTGTTCAATACACTGACCTCCCAGGCTCTTTCCAACCATCACGTGACCTTCATCCTGTAGTTTGGGATGAATTTACTGTGCCATTTAAATCATTGTCACCTCTTTTATATATAACATCACTCGTCCCCGAGAGATCTCAGCATGACCTCGAAACATTTCCTTATATCATCACCTCACCACCCACCTACCTAACTTGCCTACATCCCATCTTTCCAAACACACACACACACACACACACACACACACACACACACAAATACTGTCTAATGATTATAATCAGGTCATGGTCCTCAGTCCTATAGCACCTCGACCTGCCAGCTATCTAATCACTTGTACTGCCAGTTTCTATGTAAAACCATATGCCATAATCTTCCTTAGTAATCTATCTTTCCATCCCATCACAATCACTTCGCTACCCTACGATCTTGTCTTTTTGCTACCTTATCACACAGTTAATTTCCCATCTATACATTCATACCAGTCCACTCACTTACCGTCCACCCAGCTCCCTTGCAGCATACCCACTAACTTACTCTCCCTTTCATCCAATCATTCCCCCTTGCCAGTCACCCATTTGCGCACCTTACCACAATTATTCACCCATTTCGCCTTCCTGCCACCCACCTACCTAGTCTCCATATGATTTTGCCACGTAGGTAAAGTAATTTAATTTACTTGTCTTGTTCCTCTTCTATCATACGATTCCGCTGTGGGCAACAGAAGCATCAACATGAGGTTAGATAGGATAATTCAACCCCTTGCCACACGACTAATTTCTTATCTAAAAAAGGATCTGTGACGAAGCCATGCCAGTCTGTTGCCTATAAAAGAAAAGGCTCTAGACAGATTTGAGTCCGCCTAATATTGATATAGGATTGGCGGTAAATGATACTTAAAGTATCATCTGTTGTGTTGTGTCTTTTGTCCTCAATCACAACATCATGGAGGCCGTTGTACTCTTGATATTAGCATACGTGTGCACGAATGAAATTAAAGCTTAGACATCAATAATGAAGGATTATAAAGCCTTTCTAAAACAAGCTCTGTCGTTACTCCTTGTCTCTCATCTGCTAAATTCTACAGCAAATGTTTTAGAAAATAAATCACCAGGATATGGAGACTTCACATGCCCATCTAACTAGCCATCTACCTACTTTGCAACAATGTCAATCAGTCGACTTGTAACACATCCAGTTCACGAGTCTTGCCACCTAGCCATTCACGCACCTTATCAAGCATTCGCTTTGCCACTCGTCCACCCACAGACATTGCCTCTTAACAATGCAGTCAACTTCCTACATAATCGTAGATTCAAACTGTCACCCACTGTGTCTTTCATTCCATCCCATCAATCAACCAATTACCCATCCTGCGACATACCCATATCCCAATGATACCCAGACACAAGTCTTTTTTGCCAACCAGTTGTACACAACAATCCGGAAATGCGCTCTCTCTATCACCCAGATAACCTGTCACCTTTCCCCCCTAAGAATATCAACTAATCACTCGGCCACATGCTTTCTAAGGCACTCAGCCATCCACTCACCTTGCTATCCAGTCAACTATCATCACACCCAACTAGCCATCCACCATCCTCAACGTCACTAAGCCTTCCTCCCGCGTTGCCATCCATCTACTAACCCTCTTTCTGACCCAGTCACCCGAACACTAACTATCCCAGCTTTCCAGTCAAAGACCTTCCCATGACCTTGTCATAAAACATCCAACCCTCTCTTCCATCTAACTATAAACTCGCATGCTTGAAGCCAGCCAGCTACACACACCCTTCTGATCAGGCATTCCTCCGCTAAGCTGCCCAAACATCTTGCTACTTTGCAGCCTCGCCACCAGCCAGCCTTGCTAACGAACCAGACACACACTTAAGTCTTGCCACCTAACTAATTTGCCACGCGGCCACCCACACACTTTGTATCATACTTTTTTTCTCCTTGCTCGTGTTCAAGATAGCGGTTGGGAGTCCTTTTTTTTATAAAAGTTCCTCACCTTTTGATAATTCTTAGATACTTATGATAATTTCATTTCTTTTGACTATATCTAGCCTTCAGTGATGCTCCTGACTCTCTTTTGGATTTGTTACATCAGTTCTTATTCAATTCGCTTCTTGATGTTTTTTTCCTCCTGAACGTCCTAATTTCTATATACAATTCTATGTTACTCTTAAAAGGCTGGTAAAAAAACTGTCCCAGCACATTTTTTGTGCAAAAAATCATTTTCTCTAGACGTAATTTTTTTTGTTAGACCTTCTCCTATTGGTGCTACTGACGCTTGTTCATCAAGAGAAATAACGAATTACTTGTGGGTATACGGATCTGCATCACACTAAAATCAACGTCTTCACATTAGTCTTTGTTGCCCCTCACGCCCTACACACCATCTTGCTTACCTTTCATATCTCGTTCGCTCACTAAACCCCACTCACTATCCACTATCATTTATCTCCTCTACACACCAGCTCTCGTTTTTCATCCATAATCAATGTCTAGTTAATTATTTTTACCGTGTTTTTCACGGTCCTCTCTTTATTCTTTTTCATCATCGCCTCATGTGTTTGTATTCCACGTTCTTACGAGCTTCTTAATTCTCCCTTTAATCAGTTTCTCACGTTCCAAATATCTTACGAGTGTCTCAATTCTCCCTTCGATCAGTTTCTCACGTTCCAAGTATCACCTCATCTTGGTTTCTTTATCTCGCTCTCTTACTCATATTGACTTCTTAAACATCTGTTTCCTCATCATTTTCTGCCTTTTTAGCGTCTCATCTTTGTCTTTTCCTAATCATATTTTCTCCCTTATCAGTTTTTATTAACCTCCTTGAATCATGACAGACCATACAGGTATTTTGTTCCAGCCTCCATTGCTTCCCCATATCATGTTACCCCATCTTCCTTGCCACTACTTTTCCCTACATTCAATAATGCTTCTGTTATTTTCCTCACTCGTACCCTCTATTCTTCATACCTTCAACTTATCCTCCATTATATTCCCGTAATCTTCATCTTTTTCTCGACACTGTACCTTTGCCTACTCGCTACCTCATTTTGCCATTCACACACACACACAAAGGTAGTTTATATGCTGTTTTTTTATCCCCTTGTAAAAGCGTCACCACTCTGGTACTTTCTCGAATCGGGCTTCCAATCAGCGACCTCCTGCGAGTAGTCATATCGTCTCATCCAGGGACCTAGCGATCAAGCCGATCATAGGGTTATCCACTCGTTAAATTACCTGCTTGGCTGAATACCTCGTAACGTTTAGAAAAATAATGACGACCGAGCTTGGTCCCATACCGCCTATGGTCTGGTTTCTGGGTAAACAGTATAGTTGTTCAAAGTCAACATTCTTGACCTGCCATTAAGAAATATGTCTCCATGGAGCCTATTATTGATCATGAAATACTCACTTACGCCCCTATGGAACCTATTATTGACCATGATATTCCCACTTTCATCGCGGACGCACTGTCAACTCTGACTAGAATGACTGTAAACTGCAACCTACGAAGCCCTAACCTGAAGCCACACTAAAACATAGCGTCTCCGATTCCCACTGTTCACTCGGACACCCTGTTCTCATTCCTAGATAACTTACTATCACTCGCTCGTTGGCTTTATACTCACAGAGGCCATCGCTCTATCTTCTGCTCTGAAATGGATTGCGAGTACCTCAATCACTGTCCTTAGAGAACAAATATACATATATGAAGGTTTAGCTATAAGATTCCATCATCAGCCCCCAAGGAAGTGCGCTTCGAATCGACTCAAAACCCTTAACATCTTAGGTGAATATATCAGTGGATGAGGATAAGAGGCTTGAATTGTTGTCCTCACTTTACAAAGTTATGGTCTTTATTGCTATGTTATACTTTGAGATTTAAGTAACTTGACTTTCTTGGTACCAAAGTAGTTACCTTGAACTCTATATAAAGTGATCCTTTGCTCGTCATCGTCAGTTTCAGATCTCAGCAAAATATGATACCAACCCTGATGACCCAGTAAGCCAACACCATAGTCTCGCAGCACCAGCATCACCACACGTTTCCCCACTATACCAAAATGCTCACACCCGAAATAGGTATACTTAAACGTGAGTATAAAACAACGTAGTCCAACGTAATTTGGACAACACTGCAGACTGATGAGATTCAAAATGAAGTGCTAATGAGATGGAAATATTAAATTGCAACTCAGGAACACAATTATTCATGGTTTATGCGACATGATTATGTGAAGCTTAGCTATTAGACAATTCGCCCGACACGGTTGGCTATTACCGTCTTACTCAACGTATAATGGGTCTTGATTAGTCTTAAGTGTAATGTTTTGTTTCATTTTTATCTGAAAACAATAACAGGCAAGTGATTTCATTATCTCTTTACTTGCTGAAATGTTGCAGTATAATGAGATTTATGCAAAATGCATCTTCTCATGAATTCTCTCATTATAGTATGTTTAGAGTTAAACGTAAAATATAATTCCGTTCTACCCAAGGATCAAATATTCAAGCCAAAAACAAAGGAGAGATTTTCTGCACAAAGGTGTACAGCAACGATCCCCCCTTTACGCCACAACTTCCAACAAGTACAATATATTCACCACAACCACATGACTATGAAAGCAACCAACACTTATAATCAGATTTATCACAGCCAACGTAACTGACATCTATATCTCAGTCTCCATTAGTGCATACCTTAGGGTACCGTGTGTTCGTGTACGTGAAAACCTAAGGAATATATATGCTATGTACTTGAGGAAATATGTTTAACTATGGGAAGGTTTTCCGTTCGTATTCCATAAGTTTAGTGTTCACACAGGACACAATTGTTTTGTTGGTATGATATTCTTATTTGCATTCACCAGACAATTCTCCTGGATGAATCTATAAAGTGCC
>JAUUEG010145375.1:0-16340 GCA_032361445.1 Panulirus gracilis | reverse complement strand
GACATGCTATCAATGGACTGAACCAGGGCATGTGAAACGTCGGGGGTAAACCATTGAAAGGTCTGTGGGGCCTGGTTGTAGATAGGGAGTTGTGGTTTTGCTGCATTACACATGACACCTAGAGGATGAGTGTGAGTGGATGTGACCTTTTTTTTTGTCTGTTTCTTGGCACTACCTCACTGACACAAGGGGTGGCAATACTGTTTCCTGTGGGGCAGGGTGGCGCTGGGAATGAATGAAGGTTGAGCAAGTATGAATTTTTACATATGTATGTGTATATATATGTATATGTTGATATGTACATGCATGTGTATGTGATTCTATGTATATGAGTGGATGGATCTTTCTTCGTCTGTTTCCTGGCACTACCTCACTAACGCAGGAAATGGGAATCAAGTATAATGATAATGACTGGGCTTTTGTTTTTAACAGCATGCACTGAAAGTGTTTTCTTTATGAGGGTATATTGCATAGAGACATTGCTTTTGCAAGGGAAAGCAATTTAGTGTGCAAAGTGAAAGGTTAAGTTCATACTAATGTGGAAAAATATGTTCACTTTAGCATATTGAACATGTGTGTGAATGCAGAGAGATTTTATGCATTTCATCCACCCATGTAAAGTGGGTTAAGGTAATGGTGTAGGTAAATAAATTGGGATATTAGAGTATGTTTGTGAAATTTTAATTTATGATATTTGAAAAAATAACTTTTTTTTTTAAAATACTTCAGTTTTTGCCATAAAGATTTAAAGATTGGCTGCCACTCTGTTGCCAGTGATGCATATATATTACATTAATTTTGATGGCACATGCAGCAGTATCCTCAGAGAATGTATTTAAGTCACTTGTCATCTCTGCACCTTCTGGTGCCAAGCCATGCAGGGTTATGGGTAATTTCTGGAATTTTGCCAGTTGTTGTAGATGTTGCTCACATCCTTTTACATATTCTAAAAGAATATAATCTATAAAAAGAAATGCATTCACTCGTTAGGTAAAGTGACTTAATCAGGTAATCAGTAAGGTAAGAGACTATGGTGTAGGCTAGTAGGGTAGAAAGTCTATCCTAGGGAATTGTGAGTCTGCACATTTACCTGCATATGGAGTTGGATCTGCTGGTTCCAATTATACAAATAAATTTCCCCTATAGGTGCATTTGCCTTCAGAAATAAGGTGTGTACAGCTAATTACAAAACACAGTACATACATTTATTTAACTGAATGGAATGTAAGAGGAATAAGTGATGAATTTAAGAGGATGAAAGCTGTGCATATTATCAGGAAGGGTAGTTTGAATATTGCAAGGTGTCTGAGGGACCTATTTAAGGAGTGGTGGAATGTTTGAGTAAATGAAGTAAGGAGTGTGAGATAAAACTCTTTTAACAGAACTGATGGTGCTGTGATAAAGGGTATGGGAATTTTGATGAAAGTTTTGTGGATTGAAAATACCTTTGATTGCAGATATATATACTCAGTTGTATGTTACAAAATTCATATTTGAAATTAATACCTTTAATGAATGCACCATTCATTGATAAAGAGGAGGTATTTCTAAGAGAGAACTTAAAAGCAGGGTTTGAGGAAATGGATTCTGGAGAGGAACCAATTGTGATGGCCAATATGATGAATAGATCAACATTTCATAATGTTGAAGTAATTAGGAAGTACAGAGTTTTAAGTGAAGGTAATGCTGAAAGTATGTTTAATATGTGCACTTTTCCAAAAAAAAAAGTATCTTTGTGGATACTTTTGTGGGAGTGTTGCACTTATTTTCACCACAAGAATTTCCCTTAATACACATGTTATAGGTACTAAGAAGCCAGGATAAACAAGAGAAGATATGTTTCTGGTATGAAAGAATATGAAAGTAGTATGCATGATGTTAGTTTTATGAGAAATAATTGGAAGCTTATCAGATCATGTGATAATAATATGTTGCTTATGATTTTAGATGGTCAAAAACTAGAAGTGTGAATGAAAAAGAGAGAGGATAGGAACAGAGAAGTTAACAAATGGAAATGAAAATTTATACTTCTAAAAGAATGTAAATAAAAAAAAATATGGATAAGACAACAGAAAGTGAGGTTAAGGTGATGTGGGGACACTTAGAGTGCATTAATAAAGGCTGTCTTAGGGGTGTGTAGCACTGAAGGAAGAGGTTGTGCAGTGAGAGCAACAGTATGATGAAATGATGATATAAAGCAGTTGGCTGATTGGAGAAGTACAAGTTTAGAAGAAACTGAATCTTACAGAATGTAGGGTGAATGAAGGGTAGCATTAAGCATAAAGTCCTGAGTAAGGAAGTTAAAAGTTGATACAAATGAATGAAAGGAGAGAAAATTCAGACTTTGAAAGGAAAATTTACTCAAGACCAAGGGAGAAATAAGGTTTCTTGGAAGGAGGTAGTGCAGAAAGGCAATGTGGGCAAAAGAATAAGTGAGGGAGATGATACTGGAATGTGGATGTGGCCAGAGAATAACTGTAAATCTGGATGAAGGGATACTAAAAATCTTCCTAACTACTCCATATATATTCCATATTTTACTGGAACCTTTCAGTATATCACATGCTGTAAAGCACCTTTTTATTTTTTCCATAACTTATTTTCCAGAAGCTTCACCAAAGATCATTGTCACAGCACATTATCCTGTCTGTTAGCTACTTCCATTACAATATTTGCTTTAAATTAGAGTTTTTGTTTCAGCACTAAAGTTCTCCATTGTTCACAGACTTTTTAAAAAAATCTTCATCCCATTATCTATCTGAAATATTTTCTGCACTTGACTGGGCTTGAAGAGAGTTGGGAAAGAAGTTGGATCTTCAGACAGTAATGAGGGGTAGACTCTTTCAGTGAATTGAAAATTAAATTAGTGAGAGGGTACATAAAATGCATGTCAGAATAGCCTTTTTAAAATGGACTGAGATCATCAATGGTATGCCACAGGGCTTAGTCCTGGGACCAATGATCTTCGTTATCTAAGTAAATGACTTACCTGAAGGACTGGACTCGCACTTGAATATGTTTGCTTATATGATACAAGGGTCATGAGGGAAGTTCAGCTTATGAGGAATCTAAACAAACTTCAAAGTTGTTGATGCATAGCTGGTGAAATTCAGTTTGAGTTAAAGGCAAAGTAATGAGGATGGGGCATAGTTAATGAAGGCCTACATATGAATAGTATCTAGCTGGAGTTATTAACTGCAGGAATCTTTATATGTGATGTGATATGGAGACAGATGAAACTAATTTTCCCATAACCCTCCCAGTTTGTTGTTTTAAGGCTTTTCTGGGAATATGAAAAGTGAATCTTCTGGGGAGAGAATAAATTATGTCAGGGGGATGATTCTCATGATAGTGAGATGTGTCCTACAAAAGGCTTAACTGTTCAGACCTCTGAGCTGGTATGAGACAACTTTTCTGATTCACCAGAAAATCCCTTGTCTGGAAGGACAAGTGTTCTGTTTTGAAGAGAATTGCATATATCTTTTGGTAAGGCCATGAGTAAGAAGACATTCAGATACACTTTGATGTTTGCCTTTCAAAAAAAAAACCTGTTTTGGTGAAAACTTTTGAGGTAAGGATGAAGCAAAATCTTGTAGATGTAACAGCCAAGTCTTTCTTCCAGTTTTGAAGCCTTGGAACCTTTTGAACCTTGTAATTCAAAAACTACTGTTCAGGAATGTGTTGGAAGGCCCTGTTTTTCCTGCTAAATGGTGATATTTTGAACTACTATTGTAGAAAGTGTAATTGCTGAGAATCCTGAATCCTGTTTTTGCTCCTCTTATATGCTGACCTTTTCACTGGGTTATGTCTTTTCTTTGGATCTCGTTGCTCATGAAGGGATGGAGAAATCACCCAAGATCTTGTCACACCTCGTAACTACTATCTTGACTCTATCATCATCTGGCCCCCTAGCAACAACATTGATTCATATAACATGAAGATATTATTAAAGGTGATTAACAGAATTGAATTTCTTTTGTACTCATGTGCCAAGTGGCTTCAGTTCTACATTCCTATCATAATAGCAGGCCAAGTTCCAGTAACTCAAAATAGGGACCTTACAATTGCATAAGACTGATATACTTTTATGAGATCAACATTTTGATTTTATTTCTCAGGTTGGGGTTATGGAAACTCCAGCTTGAGCATAGCTCCATTATCTTGGATTGATCAGGAATTTTGGATTACGTGAAAGGTACATATTACAACATTCTTGAGGTGCGTGGGACATTTGCTTCCATGTTGTTTGTTGAAGAGGAAACTGGATGGATGTTGAGATCAAGTTTCCCTGTATGTTTTTTTTTTTTTTTTCGAAAGGAGGGCCTTCCAAACAGTCTTTAAGCATCTGATGATAAGAAGCCAAGAAGTCTTGGTAACTGGGCTGGGCCATAATTGTGGCTACTAGTTGTATTTGAATAGGTGAACATATGTCCAAGGTTTTTCCCAAGTAAAATGATCCAGAGAAAATTATATAGTGAAGGGCTTTGATTTTAATGTACAACTGGCAATACTCAAAAACTGAAGAACACCTTCTAAACCTTGTCTTGTCCCAGGCTTGAATTCACATATGCTTAGCTGTAGAGTCACTGTATTATCACTACACCTGATGTTCAGTGTTTGAACTTGTGCCTTATGTTGTTCTAAGCTTAATCAAAGCTAAAAATTACTTTTCCTTTGATTATTGACCAAAGTGGTCTCTCATCAGACATCCTAACTGCCTTTTCTGAAGCAAATAAAAACCTTGTTATCATTCAGAATCATGATGGTGCTTTCTGTAGATGCTGTCATACATCTGATGTGTAAGATGGAGGCACTTTAAAGCAACTGGAACTCTCTCAGGGTGATGGTTTGAGGTGAAGGATTCAGTTCTGAAGTGAGGCCAAAGACACAGAAGTCTTACTCCTTGGTTGCCCTGTACTTGCCCCTCATTAGACATTTTCTTATCACCACACTTTATGAAGTGTGGTCTTGACTGATGAACATGGCCAATTTTCTGAGTGTTGCAAGTGCTCCATAGAAGGGATTGTAGTGGAAGGATCATTTAGGTCATTTTTGATGGACCAAACTAATCAGAGGAGGCCACTTGATATGCTTTTATTTTCTTTACTCAGGTAAATATTTTTTAATACCAAATTGTAAGTACTAGAAGCATTAATTTATTTATTTTAGCTTAACAAAGACCATAACATGGAAAAGTAAGAGCAAGAAGTGTATAGTTCATTGTATACATTGACAAAAAAGTAATATGTAATTATATAATTTTAGTTCATCCTGACCTCTGAATGTTTTTAAACCAGTGCTCCACAATGTAGGAAGAAGTAAAAGATTTTGTCAGTAAGGTAGAGTATAATTCAAGGTAACTGCTTCACTGTAGGTGTATTAGGTGACTAAAAGAAGAATGAATTTTGTGCAGTACACAGTTTCTACTTCTTGTCACAAGTTTCCGTAATAAGGGGCTAGCAAATTAGAACCTAATTATGCCAGACTAATACTGTATTTGCATAACATAGCTGATAGCACAAGATACAATTAGAAATACCTTGAACCAGACCTTGTTATATACATCCTATTGATGCTGCTAATAAGCACACTGAATAAAGAAAGCTGTCTCATGGTATATATTCATTGATACATATAGAATTTGTACATTACCATACTTTATCTCAATAACATCTTGCTAGTCTATTAGCCTATATGAATTATAAAGCAATAAGAAGTAATCATATTCACTACATATTTACTATTTTATGACTCATTGGTACATAAATTCTTTTCTTTTTAATTCTTTTTAAAAGTTAACATTTTCTTTAATTTTTATAAAGTGTTCTTTCAGGTTTATCAGATAGATTATTATTTTTATTTGTATTAACCAACAATATACAATCAGTGTTTGCAAAACAGTGTTATAATTATTTGATCTCACAAACAAAATATTATTTTTTTTTACAAATTCATTTTTCTTTGTTTTATTGTATTAAGTTGAATATTTATGCTTCTTTATATCTAGTATCATTTATTATTCTCTCTCTTGCATGTTTCAGACCAAAATAGCTCCTATCTGACCATTTAGTTGCACCCAGATTGTATGATGTAAGTAAGATTTTTTATTTTCCAACATATCCCAGTAACTGTTTGTCTCTATATTATTTTGCTATCTTTCTCTCCCTCTCTCTGTGTTCTTGCTATGGGGCTTAGTTGGTGGGAAGTGCCAGAAGTTATATTCTATTTGTAATTTAATGTGCCTGTTTTAGCTCAGTTTTGAATGTGCTTTGGTAATTCCTTTACTCTAAAAATAAATGTGACACACTGATTTTTGGTACAGCGATCCCAACAAGTGGATTTTTATACGTGTGCTGTGTATATTGATTAAATTCCTAACCTTGTTTAGCATTTAGTACCATACTCATTGCTGATTGTCATCAGTATTTATTTCCATGAAACTACTTGTTTGTGTCATGTATGCAGGAGATATACTCAAAGGCCATTTAGAAATATATATAAAATGTATCATTTAATTGCCCTTCAGTTAATGTATGCCACTATCAATACTTAACTCATACATGCAGCTGTAATTGTTAACTGGTACTCCTAGTGTTACTTTTTGATTGTTACAACCATTATTACTGGTTAACTGATGCTACAGGAATTACTTAATAACTGAGAAATTCAGCATTACTTGTCAGCTTATTGCTAAGCAGAACTTCTTACCTGATATCCCAGCAAATCTTTTTAATTGATAAGGCCAACATTATTTATTGGCACCTTCTGTTTAGTGATTTAACATACATTATAGTAGATGATACAGTTTGCATTACTTCTAATCTGGTTTCTTGAGTTTTTCTACTGCATACACCCTCATATTGAAAATAAGTGTATTTGAATCCTCATATTGAAAATATGTGTATTTGAATTTTGTAGGGTGAATAAACTAGGCAAATAAATATAAATAACTTTTAAGTGCATCATTTGGTATTACTGTTTTTTCCTACATTACAGTACTTGCCTTGAATGTTTTTCCAGATTGTGGTATCCAGTATTGCACTTAATAATAGCTTTGTGGTGCACTATAGATAGATGACTAAATATCAATATATCTTGCTCATATTGTTGTCATTTTTCATGGAGATTTATTTGATATGGAAAAATTATCATTATAAACCACTATTGATAACTGATGTAATGGTGCTGTTATTTCTTTTTAATGCAGGAAACAACGGGAGCCAAGCATGTACAAGCGTCTCTCTTCCCACATCAGCTCAATCGATCTTCCTGACCTTCCCGACCTACCAGATGCCTTCAGGGAAACTGCCTCTCGTGTTGAGTCAGCTCTCCAACATGCCAGGAGCTCGTATGAGAGTCATACCCGTAAGGAGAAGGGAGATAAAAAAGATGGGGATAAATATGATAAGAAAGATGATGAAAATAGTGATGAAAAGGAAAAGAATGATGACTCAAGTTAGCAACTGGAAACTCTTGTTTATGAAGTGCAATGTAAAGAAAAATTTTAAATTCACAGTACAGAAACTGACAGTATTGACATGTCATGGCAATGATATTTGCCATATTAGTAGCACAGAGAATTTGAGGTTCATGACATCACAGTATGTTACATTGATACATATATTGACTAAATGATTATTAACCCATTCATTTTCACCGTATGTGTTACCAGACTCTGCCTGCTCCAGGGTACACCATGAGTGAAGCCACCTTTGTTGAGGCTGTGTCACTGAGAGTACAGTCTAATCAAATTCCAAAAGATTCCACATTTCCATGCTATTGGAAGTAGTGCAGCTTTGGCTAGCAGGAGTCTCTGGAAAGAGATCCTAGGTAATATCAGGACTCTTGTGTAAAAATTGATCCTGGGTTAACTGTGAATAAAATAAACTGTCACTGTATCATAGTCATAAGGAGCCCCCAGTGTCATGTGGAATGAAAACAAACTATATGGGAAAAAAGTTGTATCATTACATGGTAATAAAAAATATAAAACTTAGTACAATAGCATTCTTACCTTCAATATTTGATTATTGATGTTTACATTACTGACATGGTGGTTTGAATTTGGTCAACTGTGACATGTCATGTGAAAAGTATTATAGCAAAGTTTTATTAGTACAAGTTGTCAAGTTGCACTCTTTTGACCCAGAAGGCTGACTTTTCTCTCTGCCTCACCCACATCTGGACTGTTGGCATTCTGTCCACAAACACACAAACTCTCCTTGTCACACATATCACTCAACAACACTTAAATCACACAACTCTCTTTGCGACTATATTAAACTGTGGTGATCACTATGCTTTAGTCCTGCCTTTTGGCAAATTTGTAGGAGCAATAGATAAGAGGTCGTAGTAGTACATTGGAGTATTAGACAGACACATAGGTAGAAGCAGTTGAGAGGAACATGAGGTAGAAGCATTTGAAAACACAGTGGTGGCCTTTTAAGGGAACATTAAATAGAAACATTTGGTAAAGTAGTACACTGGAAAATTAGGTAGAAGCAGTTGCAAGGAACATTGTGTTGGAGCCCTTGAAAACATTGTGCTAAACTTCCCCTCTACTGGAGGCCTGTTAAGTGTAAGGCACTAAAGATCAAGAAGCAGCACTGTAGTTCACGTTAAAGAGAACCTTTTGCCTGTCTACCTCCTTGAGGGAGTTCCCGAAGGGAACAGGCATCAGAGATATAGATGTATTTATCAAGATATTGTTACTAACAAAGTGGAAGTAGATATAAACAGACGGATATAAGAAATGTTACATCTGTATGATATTATTATGAAGCCTGTCATTGTTTCATATGTGTCTCATGGTATGAGTTGCTAGATTATCAATATTTTAGTGAAAGTCTCTACATTCCTCTGATTTTGGTAAAACTAACCAGTATAAAAATGATTAAGGCATACTTTAACTTTCATTTGATTTTCTTCAGTATTGTTATCTATTTATCTGTGTCTCTTGCCCGTTCCCTCTGGGAACTCCCCTAAGGGGGCAACAGCATAGTTTCCATATCATGAACTTCAGTGCCGCTTCTTATCCTATTAGTACCTTGCCCTTAAGCCACTGGCAGAAGGCAACTCTAGCGCAGTTTCCAGAGGCCCCTCTCTAAGCAGCAGAGGGAAATATGTTACCGAGGCCCCATAGGGCAGTTGGTGCACAAGACAATCACAAGATCTCATTTCCGGCATATGAAGTTCACGGAAAAATGAAGGATCATGTAATATAGAATTACGTAAAACACGGAAAAAAATTCCTTAGAACTTATAAGAATTTTACTCATTCTCCGTAGCAACCAATATTTACTACTTTTGACTGTTAATTTTTAAAGAGCCGGGTCTCCATTTATTTACCAGCTAAAGCTAAGCGTTGTTTACGTTCTTGAGGTCAAACGCAAATTTGTCGGATTCAGAATATGCTGAACATCCATTATTCTACAGGAACGCAAAGGATGGTCAACAAGAGCTCTAACCTTAATTTTGTAAATAACAAAAAAGGTAAATTTATCATCTGTTATGAGAAGTTAGAACATTTAATAGAATATATGGAAAAATACGCATTGAACGTATAAAGAGATAATACCAAAGGAAAATTTATAATTTTATATCCCTCCCCACTTTAGTTTTATTGGACTAGTAATTTTGCCGACATATCGGCATTGGTAGGTCTAGTGATATGTTGACGAGCATTCCGCACCAGCACCAGAGTGACATAGTATTATACTAACAGGAGCCTTCATATACTGGTGAGCCGTTACTACATTTACGGCGGCACTTGGTCTCGCGGTCCAACACCCACTGACGAGTGACGGACCCGATTACAATTGCCAAAATGGCGTCTGAAGAGCATTTAATCCGTGTTGGTGATGAATTTTCGTCATTCGAAGAGTTAGTGGAGGCCATTAGTCGTTTGGAAAAGGCTCAGAACATTACGTACTGGAGAAGGCACACAAGGACCATTAAGGCTGGCGCCAAAATAGTAAAAACTACTTTTAATCCAGCACTGAAGTACTATCAAGTGCACTGGGCCTGTGTCAAAGGTGGACGACCGTATCAGTCAAAATCAACGGGGCAACGACCAAACCAGAGGTGAGCTGACCTTATATTCTCATAAATTTCCAGGTATGTTTCATATCATCTCTTTCTTGTTTTCGTACATAGAGCACTGAAGCATGCACTTTACTTGCCGTACTTCGCCATTAATGAGCACTTCATGGCGCCTTGCAAGAAAAAATCAAACTTTTTATTCATGTTCTACACCACCGACAAAATATTTATCAACGGGAATGTTAGACAAAATTTGTATTAGCAAAGATAGATGGATTGTCATTTTATAAAGTTAGAAGGCACCACTTGCATCAAGTAAGATTTTAGAGTTGCAATGATTTTAGTTTTTCAGTAAAATTTAAGTGTAGGTCTGACACCTTAAGTTATAGATTTGGAAGAAACTCATATCAAAGATTTTGCATAAACTAGAAACGTTAAACTCCAGCTATGTGATTTGGAGAATTACATTTTATCCTACTTTATTAGTGGTGAGGTAAGGTAATGAAGACCAGGGAAAACCTTTTGTCAATCGTCTTAAAAGGTGATGAAATATTTGTAGAAATAATGAGAACTTTTTAAACATTTTGTTGTTAAGTATTGTCCACTTATGGTACCAGGTTTTGTTAATGTTCAAATCAAGTACACTCTAGTCATAAAATAAGCCCAATAATTATGAAGAATGTTATGTTCTTACGACAACTTATTTAACTTCCAAGACTTCACCCTTTAGCCTCTGATTATAATTAGAGGTAAAATGTTCCACAATGGCGAAATGCATGGTTTCAAATAATTGTTCTTGGACTTTTTGAAGATGTTCTTTTCAGGACCTTGCACTAACTTTTATGTCGTGTTATTTTTTATGAAATTTGATGGAAAATGCCTTACTTTTTCAATGTAATAAAACCCAAATAGACTCAAGGAACAAGAGAAATATAATAGTGTTTGTTTAACAAGATTGCATATATGAGATCATTCTTTGAAATATCATTCTTAGTTTGGCCTTGTTATTTTCTTTACTTTGAAGTGTACTTTTTATCATGAATTCCCTAATTTCAATTTGCTTTGAAGACCTTCTCAACATGTGGAAAAGTCAGTCTTCTTGTATGTACTTTAAATGACTGTATACAGACTTAGTGACAAGCCAGTTTATGGTCTCTGAATTTACACTACCTGATGTATTGGTTTACCTGTCTATTCAGTACTGGTGTGGACATTCCCCTTACACACACACATCAATATGACTTTGAATGTTGTTAATGGTTCTCTTCAGCTCACAACTAATTGCGTTGTTATTCCATAGCTTGAATTACAGAATCAGTCTGCTTACCCATATCTTTCAATTGCAGAACTTTCAAAGAAGATTGTGGTGCATGTGTGAAGGTCTGTGCAAGTAAGGATGGCCAGAAGTTGATTGTAAAGCAGAGCAATCTCATGCATAGCCACCCAACAAGCAAGGTTAGTTCTAGTATATAGTAATATCCCTTGAATATTCTGCCTCAGATGACAATCTTTTTTCTTACATGGCTCAGGCATCTGTTCTAGATGCTACCTCACTCATGCAGGAAGTAGCGTACAGTTATAAAGAAAAAGAAAAGTACTTGACGTACCTTGTTTAAGAAATGTAGCTAAGTTGCCATAGATGTTGTGAGATAATGTTGTCATGCAAATAATTAAAGCACTTAAAACATAGAACTGTTTCATATCCAAATGATTCCATATGTAAACATAGTTGCATTTACATACCCTGCTTATAGTATACTTATCCTCCAGGGCATCACAGTTGCTCATGTACAACCCTCCATAGATTTAGATCCAGTATCATGAATATGCTAGATGTAAATAAATTATCATGAGGAGAATGAATTATTTTAGTCCTTGTTGGGAAGAGTGGCTCTAAATCGAGCCATATTCTGTTTCCGCAGGATAGCTACCAGTTTCCAACAAAACAACGCCGCCTCAATGAGAATTACCAAGAGGAGGTTGCAACAGCTTTGCAGACCAAGCCAGACAAGAAAGTTTTACAAGACCACATTAGAAAAACAACAGGAAAAACTGTGACACTGCGTGACCTGACAAACCATTCATTCAAAATCAATGCAAAAGGCTCAAACCTTGAAGAGATGTTGGAAGAGTTCATCAATGACCCAGGTACTGTAAATTTGAGTCAGTCTGTATATGGGATTACAGCATCTTAGCTTAACATTATTTCTTTTTGGGAAATAGATGGCCTCCCCAGCTGCATACTTGTAAAGTAATTCAAGTGCCTTTTGCTATAATTCATAATATAAATCCTATGCAGCAGAATATACCATTTTATCCACAAACCATCTGTGTTATTACAAAAGGCATTTTGTTGCAGAGAGTATTGTTGATGTCCTTGTTGATGAGGAAAATGTCCTGAAAGGTATCTACTATCAAGATGAAACTATGAAGAGGAACTTTGAGAGGTACCCTGAACTCCTCCTTATAGATGCTACGTACAAGCTGAATGATGTCCGGATGCCTGTATACCTACAGCTAGCTGTAGATGGCAACGGGGAAAGTGAAATAGTGTGTGTCTTTGTGGTGGTGACGGAGGATACCGAAACAATGTCTGCCTTAGTGGACATGTTCAAATCACACAATCATAATTGGGAGAAAATTAAGACTATTTTGACAGATAAGGATTTCATGGAGAAGGCAGTTTATAGCCACCATTTCCCAGATGCCACATTTATTTCTGTCGCATTAAGTTCTGCACGTCATCCACGTAATCAAGAAAATAAAGTGCACTTCTAATATATGTATTACTTCTACATATAAGTTGCTCATTCTTCTGGTTTTCCCATATGGAGTTACATCCTGTGGCAGTAATGTACCCATGACGGTGAAGTGCCCATTGTTTTTACATGAGCCATCTGAGATTTGTGACGATGGGTGACTACTTTTTTCTTTTGCAAATATCAGTTAGACACGTCATGACAGTTATATGCACTGCTTTAATAAACTGGACATGTTATACAAAGGAATACAAACTGCAGCAGTTCATGTACTCTTTTATATCTTTGTGCGATTGTATGAGATCAAATATCTAAAGCTTAGTGTGGTCAGAATAGAAAAGCCAACAGAAAAAGTGGGAAGAAATACCTGTAAACCTTCCATGTAATTACAATGGCACAAATGATGTCAATCTTTGACCTGAAATGAAGAAAATTTTTTCAAGTTTGTCTGTAAATCTATTTATGATGTTGCATGGACTACTCTGATTGGCACATCATTCATGTTAAAGGAAAAGTACTTTGCCTCATTTGATGTAACATTTGCGTATCAGTTTGTATCTGTTATTGCACATGAAATCAGACTCATCTAGCCATGTATAATTTTGCTGGTTATATCAAGATTGCCAAAGCCTTTGATATTATTTTCAGTACCTGTATCAAATCGCTTCTTGATTTTTCTTTTCTTAGATAATTTCCGGTCACGTAGAAGGCTCTCATAAAATTTGTTTCTCAATCTAGAAATCATCTTGGTATCTGGTTGCTGTGTTCTGTTATGTCTTTTATCAAGTAGGACAACCAAAAGTGAACACTATTGAAGGTGGGGACACAGAAATGAGGATTAGTTGCTTGTATTTGAATGCCCCACCTCTGAAGCCTAAAATTATTTTGGCCTTTTTTGCTGTTTGTCTGCATAGCTTACTTGGCTTTAGGTCATTGGAGATTCTTACTGATTAGTCTTTTCCTTCATTTGTGGTATGTAGCTGTACAGTGCTTATACCATACCTTGCCGTTTTATTTTTGGTGCTTGTGTGTAAAACTTTGCACTTATTAAAATTCATTTGCCACCTGTAAATCTGGTTTGTCAGTTTGCCTATGTCAGCTCATAGCTGCAGATGTTTAATTTCTGCTGTACAGTAGCTTGATTTCCAAGCTTAATGTTGTCTGCAAATTTTGATACGTTACAAGACAGCCTAGTATCCATGTCATTAATGTATATGTCAGAAAGATAACTTGTCATAAGGCTAATCCCTATGGCTTATCTCCTTTTATGTTTACCCAGTTTATGACGACCATTAATTGCTAATTACCACTCATCCAGTTTTTGATTACCAAAGTTGTAGACTATCCTTACTGTGTAACTTAACTTTTCTAATATTTTTTGATGCAGGACTGTGTGTGTTTTTCTGTAAAGCTAAATACTGTGAATGGCATAAACCATTTTACTTCCATCATACATACTTAACATACCATAAAAGAAATTATAGAGATTTTTGAGACATTAATATTGTCAAAAATATTATGTAAAATGTTAATTAAGTGATGACCCACCAAGTGATTTATAGTATTGTCTCAAATGATGGTTTTCATAAGTTCCCCATGTTTGTGGATGTCAAGCTATTTAAGTGATGATTTGTGGGCATAGATTTGTTGACTTTTTTGGAGATCAATGTTACACTGGCATACTTCCAGTCCTCTGGAACTTTCCCTTTATCAAGTGACTTATTGTGAAGTGCATTAAGGCCTTCACTGTCTCATTTATAGCTTCATTCATTGTTCTTTGATAAAACTTCTCTTTGCCTGCCATTTTACTTACTTTTTTTACATTCAATGCTGTCTGTATATCTTGATCGTGTATGTCAATATGTTGCAAACTGTTATGCTCCACAAACAATGGGACAGGATCTGGAACACAAAATCTGTTGCATATGGTAAGTATAGATGCAAAAAATAACTTAAGGTCATTGTCATGGCTTTATTATCTTTAAATAGGTCTCCATTTTTCATAAATAATGGAAAAGCTAACTGCTTTTATTTTGCCTGTGAAATGCTTTCTTGTCATTTTTAGCAGAAACTTTTTATTAACATTGACCTATACGTTTTTATGTTTTTTTTTACTATCATTTATATTATCTGTCATGTTGGGCATTGACCTCTTTGCATTTATTATGCACTTCCATGTTGGACAAAAAAGGCAGATCTTCATTGTTTTAGCATTTTGGCCTGATTCTGGAAATTGAGCATCTGGTACACATTGGCATACATTTCCTTTATTGCTTTGAGTGCTTTCCTGAATCTTTCCCAAGCTACTTCTGTATTGTTTACACTGATGATGTCATCTTAGCTTATCTTGTCAAGAGCAGTGCAAAGAACTTTAAAATTTGAGAGTTTAAAATCTGGTATTTTGTATGACTGTAATACTGACAATTATTAAAAGCAGTGTACCAATCTCTATTTCTAGAAAGTTGACATATTCCTGTGAGGTTAACCATTAAGCAAAAGTTTGGTTAAAGAAGTCTATTTTCTCTCAGAGATCCATTATGTAACATGTTACATTTCTTGAGAAAATGTTCAGTCACAAGACTAAAAGCACACCTAAGACTTCAGAAAACCTTTTGAATACATATGTAAATTCAGTAATGTTTAGATAAGATAAGAAGAATACTGAAAGTAATGAATCTTATTTGCATTTCGTTTCCTGACCCAGGACGGAAGAAACAATGATACGTGTCTCAGTAGTGCATGTTTTTTTTTGACAATCAAACAACGTAAACAGCCCCCAGGGTGGTAACATGTTCTACAGGTGAAACAAGTTCATGCAGCAATAAACCTCTGTATCCCTAGTGAGGCTCATAAGAAAAACCGCCGATATATTGTTGCTGCGGTGTTGTGCAATATCAAATCGGGTTGGATGCCCCTTGTCGTAACAGATCCAATATCACCCAACGTTCATAACCGACCCCGGAAATAATGCGGTTGTGGAGGTTTCCATTCGTGAAATGTGTGTTGCCGTGTGCGTCTGAAAATGAATTGTTCATCGTCAGAGCTGACTGTCCAGTTTCCAGGAAGGCAGGTACTAATCCCACTTAACATAAGGAAGCTTCCAGTTCCTACGTCAGCAGGGTTGGGTCTGCCCTGATGGCAGAAACGAGTGGAAACAGTCTCGTAGGACGCTCATTTGTTGATAATTTCATTTAAAAGAAAAGTTTTATTAGTCTCTCGTTAGTGGAGAGGATAATAACATCGTCAGGCAACACACATTCGTATCTTTACTGAGGAATTTTATAGTTCACCTCGTGGCTCTTCTTTACTTCTTCTGTGCAACATTTCGGGGGGTAAAAAGTTCGCTTTTGATAAAGAAAAATACGCTGAAAATATCCCGGCTGGTTCTTAACCATTTTTTCTTTTTCTCAGAATTTTCATATAACTGCTTGAACGAGTTTCTATCCTACGATGCTCTCACTCATAAACCCACAACACAATGCAGTCTCAAGAAGCAAGATCAAACTGCAATCAGAAAGGATATAAAAGTTTGAAATGAAG
>JAUUEG010145265.1:0-10588 GCA_032361445.1 Panulirus gracilis | reverse complement strand
TGGTACTTCCTCACACAAGTCTCCTTTCCAAGCTCACTTACTCTCACCACTCTCTTCACCCCAACATTCTCTCTTCTCTGAAAACCTCTACATATCTTCACCTTTACCTCCACAAGATAATGATCAGACATCCCTCCAATTGCCCCTCTCAGCACATTAACATCCAAAATTCTCTTTTTCACGTGCCTATCACTTAACATGTAATCCAATGATACTCTCTGGCCATCTCTCCTACTTACATAAGTATACTTATGTATATCTCTTTTTAAACCAGGTATTCCCAATCACTAGTCCCTTTCCAGCACACAAATCTATATGTATGCAAGTGACACAACTAGACTACACCTGGCAATGATTACATCACGAATGAGAAGTTGCCTTTAGCAAGGCTGTTTTATTATCAACTAGTGAAAAGACTGTAGTCTTATCAAGGACTTCTCACTCCAGAGGAGCGCACCATTTCCATCCATGTGAGTGGATTGGAGCCTCAAAGCTGCAGGAGCCCCTAAAACGTGTCCATTGGTTATTTACCAGCAATATGTCCTAAGTCTGTACAGACTGTCACTGTTTGTCTACCATTGACTCTCTGTCTTTACTTTTGTATTGTTTGCTGTGCCAGTACATCTTCTGTTCATAGGTTTCTGGTGTTTTCATACTTCACTACCTGTATTTGTCTATTTTGTTAGTCATATCTGTCTTAACACATTTTCAGTCTCTCTGTGTAGGTTTGTATTATCAATTTTTACTCACTTGTTTCTCTTATTTCCCTTCACTATGGGTGTATTACCATATTTATTTTGCTTTCTCTCATTTTGGCTAATAGTTGTCGGTGTTTTAGCATGTTTAACCGAAGATGATCCCCTTTCCTTCCCCATTCTGGCAGGAAGAGCCAGAGGAGTGCCCTTGGGACATATCAGTCCTACTCTCCAAGTACATTCTGGTCAGGGACAGAATTGACCTTATTGGCAAACTTGAAACCAGGATTGATCTGCTCGTAACTGCCATAACCCGCATGAAGGCTGCCATCGATGCAGGTTAGTACATGGGAAAAGGGGATGAGGGAAACATTTAGGCATGTTGAAGGGTAAGGAGAATTATGTAAAGGTGGAGTGGAGTTAATGGTTGAAAGTAAGTTTAGTTGAGGATGAAAAGATATGAAAGGGGTTAGTGAAGGTGGAGAGGGACATCAAAAATCATCTGCTACATCAAGAACTTGGATCATGAGTGGAGATATAAAAGGTGTAAAAAGTTGTAAGGTTGAGGTGAGTGAGATGTAAACAGATTTAGGGGAGGTGTGAGTGGAGGGGAAAATGGAGGCTACTGATGCTAGATGTATCATAGGTGAGATGAGAAAGCAGTGAGAATGTACTTTATAAGTAAGGAGCAAAGAAAGATCAGGAATTCACGGCCGAATTAATCCACTCACAAACATTGTTAGGATAACAATCAGTATTCGTGCCAATCTACACACTCTCATATTATATGTCCCTTTTGAAATTTCAGCCATATTTATAGTAAGCAGCAGTCTTTGCGCTTTTGAGTATAGATAGATATATTAATGGCATTCATGGAACTTTTCAATTTTTTTTTTCCAAACCATTTGCTAGCTTTGTAACTTCTAAAACAAATAACACATGTAACAACATGGTAAAACTTTACGTACAAGTGTGGTGAGCATCCCAGATGAATAAATATTCAGGTTGCTACTCTGCCAGCTGTATGATGTACTCTCCATATGCCATAAGATATATAAATTACATTATGCAATTATCTTATAATTTTCTAGTTCCAAGAATGTCATCTATATACATATACATACATTTAAATGCTTTTTTCTCTTCTGCTCTAGTAGCTTTTGATGTACTGTCCTCTTCAGCATTTGATGGGCACTGACCAGGTGGATGGGAAAAAATCTAGGCAAAGGGTATGGAAACATTGTATGAATTGCCAGTAATTGTTTTTTGATGCATTACATCCTTGTTAACCGCTCCTGGCTAACTACCAGAACCGTATCATACCACATACTGCACATCAATATTCATTCGGTTAGGTGTCCTAAATTCAAAGCTCGTCTTACATGACTTGTTTAAAATTATTCACAGTTAGAGATAAACATCTTTTATAAAAAAAATAATGGGATATTGGCAACTTTTAGAAAAAAGACAAAAGAGATTACAGAATAATGGTCTTTTTAGAGGATGTTGTACAGATGAAGATGAAATGTTATATGGAAAGAAGAGGAGGCTTGTATGTGTACATGAGGAAGTTGAAGGGATATGTTTAGGGTAGGAATAAGGGGAACAGCTGGTGCGAAGGAGGAGGAAGCTATTTGTGGATAAGCGGAGGGGGGAGTTGTATGTTGGGAGGAAGGGTTATAGATAGGAGGAAGTTGTCAGGTGGTTTAATGCAAAATATGTGACTGACCTAAAAAACTAGAAGCATAGGTCTCAGGGTATAGGAAGCATATTCAGTGGAGTGTAATTTGCAAGTACTGTTCTGGGCTACCTCATTCATGATGGGGGTTGCATTCCAAGATGACAACAGGATAATTAAATTCATTATAAACAATATAGTTTTCCACAGTAAATGAGGAATTCCCTTATTAGTCATTAAAGTTCCCCTTTTGATGAATATTCTATCCATACCAAGTTTATATACGAACACTAATAACAATTTGACCACAGAATGCAAAGGAACTTATTAAAAGAACGTTATGAGTACATTGTACATATCTTTACATTCTATTGTTTACATGAGGGGAGGCTGATGGCCAAGTAAGTGTGGAGAACTACATACCCTTGGAAATAGAGTGATTTAGGTGTTGGAGTTTTCTTCTCACAAGGCATGGACAAAACTTGACCTAGTCAAGGCCATCTCAGTTGAAAGGAAAAAGAGTAAAAGAGAACGTACATATTACTCAGGGCTCTGAAGGTGTTTGTAGACCTGACTTTAAAAGGTTAAAATGTTATAGGAAGGGGGAAATGCAAAAGGGGGAAGAAACTTCCAGTTTAGCTGCTTTTGGAAAAAAGGAGGTATCATAATAATTATCAGTTTTCAAGTGCCCAGTCCTCACACTTAAACTTTGGGGAGTCACAGCCAGACATGTGCCTGTCTTTTCATCATTACAAATATCACTTCCCAATATCACAAGATCCCATGCCCAAGATGCAACTTCCAACCTAAACATACTGACTGATGACTTGCACATGACCCACAATAAAGAAAACACAACTGCATCACACTTCTTAATCTGTGCTCCCATCTATTGGATGTAGCAGGCTTTCTGAGTGCTTCGAGATCCCCATAGAAGGGGATCTTTGACAGGAAGATATACACACATGTAGAAACTAGGGAGCAACACATAGGCAGAGGCATGGATGGATATGGTATATGGAAATAGTGACATAGGTGGGTGCAGTTGTGAATCTAGATGACTGTTACTCCTAGATTATACAGTGTCCTCAGAAGCGCTAATTAGTAAGTAAATATGATACATGTGAAGTATTTATAATGAATTTTGTATATTACTGGATCCTATTCACTCAAATTTAAATTGGCAGCATACAACAAGATTGGTGACCCAGGCAGTCCTGGAGAAGAAGGAGACTATGGAGACAAGGGCAACAAGGGTCCTACTGGTGAACCAGGTCACTGTCCTGAAGCAACATGTCTAGTTGGACCAGCAGGTACTCCAGGTCCTGTAGGTTCCCCAGGGGAACCAGGACCTAAGGGTGAATGTTGCTATGGCAAACGAGGTCCTCGTGGACACAGAGGACCTCCTGGGAGAGGTATCCCGGGTGATCCAGGACCACCAGGACAAAGTGGCAAAAAAGGAGACCCGGGTAGGTTATCTTGGAGCTTTAGTGAGATCCAAGGGTCACTGAGTGTGGATGTTATTAACTCTCTCAGTGGGTAATGATACTAAGCTTGTTTATGACACTCAAGTGGTCAGGGCTGCTAATTTTTACTGCCCAACTCCAATAAATTCTCTCCACAGCAGTCACATATTGGGTCACATACAGTGATGTAATGTATGCATTTTGGATACATACACTACTTAATATGTGTTTATTGTAGGTTGATTATTCAATTGAAATAAAAAAATATGCTTGTAATCTTTAAATCTTGAGTGGAATTAAGTTATTATTGACCACATGGGTTGAATATTTTTGTCAGTTTTGTGAGCTGATGAATTTTATTCACAAAATTAGTTCTTACTTTTTTCTTTTATTTGAAATTTATTGTGGTGCAAGATAATGTCCATGAAAGTTACTGTAATATTTTGGGGAATGTTATACCAATCTTCTCTTAATCTTGGAAGACTTGCTACCTGAGAAATGTTCTTTAAACTATCATAAATGTTTTATTGCACTCTAAAAAGAGCATTTTGGTGACCTGTACTGTGGGACAGGTTTTTGTGTGGGCTGCACTTTAATGTGGATCCCAAAGAATTATGACTGGGGTAAAACAGCTTCTACCCTCCAAAATACCATGTATTCATGTTATTCAGTATTTATACTTCAAGCAAAACCAGCAGTTACTCTGTACCTGTGTGCCTTCTGTTTCATTTCCATAACGCATTGGATACATGATCATTCCCTGTGACTTGTGCTAAGTCATTCCAAGATTAAATTGGATACATGCTTCAGAAATTAAACACTTTTGAAAAATTGTTAAACTAACATTATATGTAAGGAAATAAAACAAACCAGCCATTGCAATATCTTAAAATGGTGTGCAGTGCTGGGAATGTGGCAAAGCAGGAAGCTGAGCTGCATTTTTTTTTTTTTTTCTTGCCCTTCCCACCATAGTGAAGTAGCTTCAGGAACTGAACCTCACTTTAGTTTGTTCCTTCTGTTCCTAATCATATAATATAGGAGGAAAGGATTTTCAGACCCTGTTTCTGCCCCTTTAAGACACCTGTGACATGGTGATTAAAAAAATATTTTATATTCATAATTACCCCAGGACTAGCGTCAATGAAAAAGTCTTGATGTTACTCAGGACCTCTTTCTAAAGGCTTGTATGGTGCCAGGAAATCCTTTCCTCCCATTTTTTATTTTCCAAAACAAGGAACAGAGAAGGGGGGGGGCCCAAGCTAGGATATTCCCTCTCCGTCTCGGTCCTCTGTTCTTAATGCTACCTCGCTAATGCAGGAAATGGCGAATATTTATGAAAAATGTATGTATACTTTTATATTTTCATACATGCTTACCATTTCCCACTTTAGCAAGGTTAATGTTAAAACCAGATGACTGAGCCTTTGAGGGAAAATCCTTCTCGGCACCTTGCTTTATCCCTACTTTTGAAAAGTAAGAGAGGATTTCCAGGGACCTGATCCTACCCTTGGTCACATTCTTTAAGACGCAAGGATCCCTCTCTTTTGATAGCATGTGGAATCAAGTTGTAAACCTCCAGTTTTGCAAAGATGATTCTGGCAGATGTGATAAACCCCATGTAAATGGGATTGGAGTTAGTATTTAAAAAAACAAATGTGTATGCTTGCATTAAGTAGACTTCCAGTTTAACCACATACAGGAGGATATCAGTCACACCAGGCTTATGTAACACTAATGTGTCTACAAACCTCTATGTTTAAACATCATTTTCTACATTCTAAGTAAGATAATCTTGACAAGGCACTCTAGTCATTGTCCATCACCAAACATGCTGGTGACACGAGCCAAACAGCTTCATGGAGAAGCTTTTGTACAAAATTCACGTAAGATTGTCTTTAAAATGAAAAGGTCCACAAAGTAATTAATAATGGGCAGGTTATATGCAAGATTAAAAATATAGAATACTTTTAACTTTTAATTTAAAAAACTCACAAAGCATTCATTGCAGTAGTTAAATTATGTACAATGTGTCCAACCTGCAGAGCACTGCCCATCATGAAAACAAAAATCATTATATGGAAAAGTAATCACTCCTGTGCATTGCAAGCATTTGGACCAATATAACCTACAAAGAGTAGTAGAATGACATCTTTCTAATTTATTAGTAAAATTGTAGTTTCATTTCTAGAGCCAAAGTCATTTCTGTAATACTGTACTGAATTGCTAACAATTGGTAAAAAAGAAATGAAAGCATAAAACCACACTGGTCAGTCTATTTCACACAAATTTTATCTTGAATCATTCGTAATCATGAGTTAGCCATTAATCTCGAAAGGAATTACCTGTGTACTGTTAAATCAATAGTTTACCATCTCCATGCATTACACAATGTTTATACATACTAAAGGATATTCTAATTTTGTCAGGCCCTCTGCCCAGAGTAGCATAGCAATGGCTACATTACAGACGCCCAATATTAAGATTTCTTGGAAACCACCTTTCTTTTACTGAAAGGCCATCTTTATCACCAGCCCCATTCAATATCTGTAACATGGTCACAAACAAATCTACAGGCAAGGTAACTGCCTTTTTCTTTACTAAATTTTTACTGTACATCCCACAATGGCAAGTGGTTACATTTTCATCAAATTTGTAGTAGTGCAAACCAAGTAAGCATGTTAGCCACACTGTGAACTTCTTATGGGCATTCTCTTTACTATTTTATTTGAAAACGAAGAAAAATAGTGAACAAAACTATGCATCATAAAACAATGCTGACAACAAACTCAACCCCAATGATTTTAATAATGAACCTATGTAGCTGGCACAATTATTAAAGTGTAAAATGTTTCTGCATAATATGGTATTGGAATGAGAGAGAATAGAATCTCCAATATGAGAGAATTTCTATGCTTCATCGAGGATGAGCCATGAAGTTCTCAGTTCTTCATATGCTGACACTTGTGCAAAAACTGGATCATTCATCAAATTTGGGTCCAACCTGTAAAAAAGGTAAACCATTTCCAAATAATTGGCTGGCAGTGAACATGCAAAGAAATAACAATCACTCGATTGATAGCAGCAACATTACCACCAAGTTTCCTGCTATGGCATCTCTTGAAATAACAATTCCAAAATAAATTGAACATACAGAGGTGGATAGGACTACAATGCATCTTCCACAGTTTGTTCCCAAAGTCACAACCATATCCTTGTACTTGAAAAATGAAAAAAAAAAGTGGACGAGCTGAATTACGTCCAATTGGTAAAATCACTGGGAAGGAAAGGAATAATCATTCTGCCAAAATAATGTCCCTCAATATACCAGAGTAATCAAGCTTAAATATTTAATGCTAGTAACACATATTTACTATCTAGAAAAAATTTTTACGTATGCTATATTTGTGAAAGATAAGCCTTACAATGAGTAGCTCTGCCTTTGTGTGCTGTAGGATTATTTCCTCCATTTGCACCAGTAAATGCTTTCATAAGATTGCTCAACTGATTTCTCAGTTAACTACCTATTGCAGTGATATTACTCATCCGAAATTCTCAGCTAAAAATGTAATATAGTAGAAAGTTTCCAATCAAGGCATGTAATCTGAAATATAAATCTAAACTCAGTAACCATAAACCCATTTCAACAAAAACAGCATAAAACACAAAAAAAGTGCTTATAAAAGCTGGTAATAAATGACAACACAGGAATCTGAGTGACTTTGCAAATGCTCTGACAGTATCATATTATTGTTCAAACTAATTAATGGATAATGGTGTAAAAATAATGACATGCCTCATAACACTGGTTTATAATACAGGTACCTCTCATTTGAGTTTAACCTATTAATCACACAGACATGCAGGTATCTGATCAAAGCCCCATGAAAGCACAAAGTCCTTTAACATACATAAATTTACCAGATACTTAACAATGTCCTAAGAATAACAACATAATTTGCCTGCATGTGAGTAACATTCCATCTACTGACAATCAAACCCACCATGTAATTTGTCTAAAGTTCATTGCCACGGAGTCTAGGAATGTTTCTACTAAAAAATGATTTTCGAGTATGAGAATCTCATTTTAAAACTGAAAAAGGCGACTTCATTTAGTAGTTTCATGGTCATGCCAAGCACATCAGTCAGCAGCCCTATGACCATGTCAGTTACATCACTCAGCAGCATAAGGCCACGTCTAAAGCCATACCAGGATTATCACTTGTCAGCAGTCCCATAGCCATGCCAGGCACAATCAAAATACATCACTTAACACCCACCCCTACAGCCATGGCAAGAACACAAGCTTATCACTTCGCAGCCCAAAAGCTAAAACAGATATGCACCAGGTGCATCACTCAGCTCTCCTAATGCTCGCTCGCATAATATTCAACTAGAGTAACCCTGTCTGCCAAACAAATAGGGCCTGAGGTTGGGTATCCCTAAACTATTGTGCAAGACTGATCTTTGTTCACTTTCTTTCAGAGTCAATAGAAACTTGACCATTAGTGTGGTGGGACTGCTTCACAATTATATCAATATCTGCGAAGTATCCACAAGTTAGTACATATAATCACAGTGCAAATAATTTCTAAAAAGACTAATAAAGAGATATCTCAAAATCATTCTTGACTGTAAGAGTACCCAAGCTGGTGAACACAAAGAAAGAAGACAAAACCTCACATGTGGGAAGTGATAAATATAAGTCCATGATAAAGGACCAAGAAAGGTATGTGACTGAATGTTGCTATCTTCAGTGATGCAAAAAAATCATATCTACAAGGAAAGTTTGTATATCCTAAAGCACATCTGGAGCCTATATATGCATATGTAAATATATAATGAACATACATTGTTGTTGTTATACATGTAGCTATACATACAATTCTGAATCAGCGAATAACATTTTTATACTGTAATTAGTAAGGTTTGATGAAGTGGAAACTGATTCAACAAACAGCTAGACTAACAAACATGATAAAACATTTTTTAATTATAATTTGTGGAAGGACTGTCAACCTATATTAAATTTTTCAATTTCTGTGTAACAAAACTTTGAACTATTATGCAATCCTGTTGTACACTGCAAAAAGGTATGCAGGAAAGAAACATACATGTTTTTCCTAACATTATTTCAAGACAATTATTACGGTTGGGAAATCGGATATGTTTAGTCACTAATGGTGGAATCATCACAGCAAAGGCAAATGAACCACTTTTAACTTACCATGGTCCGTTTCTTCAGCCATATTCACAATGCAGGTTAAAGAACAGATCTTTGAACAAAAAGTACTTTCAAACCACCCTATCCTTCAAAACCTTTATCTGGTTCTAACTCTACATCTTTACTAGCTTATGGAACCCTTATGCTTCCTCCATTGTGTAGAAATACAAAGTAGCACATTTTTTACACCTTTAAATCCTTCTCTAATGCTTCTCTCCAGTGTATTCTATGTCTCCCATACTCTACCTTAATTCCACAGAAATTTCCTCTGCTTTTCTTTATGCACTTACTACCTCATTCAACCTATTTCCCAGCCATCCTGATCTATAAAGACTTGTTTTTACAGTATTTCTAACATCTACCAAAAGCCCATTACAATTTTTCCTCATGTTCACCATTTTGTGTTAGAAGTAAAGCCATTAACATAGGAAGAAACTGCCTCATCTGCTCTCGTCTACTTTCAAACTGTCGTGTATAATGCACTGAAAACAGATTCCCCTATCCACAACCAAGCCCCACAAACCTTTCTGTAATTATCATATCAACCTTGATACCTCATTCTCTAATGTACAGTTTCTTCCTTCATACATATCATCCAAATTTCTATTTCATACTATAACAGTGTTCATAACTATATAACAGTTTACGAGAATTACAAAATTAATGATCCCAGAAGTTTTGTTTTTACAGTCTTGCCTTCACCCTTTCCCCACCCCAAACTCACAACCTGATAGCTGTATCTATGCATAACTATACAGTGCTGAATATAAAGTCCTTTTTGAAATCATGGGAAGAGTATTTGGTATCGAAAATATATTGGATATGTTATAATCAGCAACATAACATATGAATAAAGGTCTGCAAAATGTTAAAACCTACCATATATTACAAGTGTCTTGCATTAAAAAAGGGGAGCAAATGGAAGGTATAGTCATACAGTCAAGTACTCTGAAAGCATCATAAACGTTCATCCATCCACAAAAGTAATCTTATCCTTTCTTGGCTAATAAGAATTTTATAGCAAGCCAATTTCTATTGCAAATACTCGTTCAAATCTTTCGACTACAACAGCTTTAGGAGCTAAAATCTTTTTGTTCACAATGACAATTTTTCTAAGTTATGATCAATATTCTTACTCATCTGTACTTAAAAATTTACCATTTAAAAAAATACACCAACCCCTTGCTTTATGCGGAGGCTATCTTCTGTGAAAACCTTGTCAAAAAGAGAAATTGCATTTAGTGAACCACAGACCACAGTACCTTGAAATTTGTTTGCATTATACTATATCCTGTGGCTTGTACATTCACTGTGGCTTTAAGCACACCAAAATCTGATGCTTCCTCACCAGCATCACCACGTCATAAGATTTCTAGCTTCATTTCTAAAGTCAGAAGGGTTCTCTTCTGTTTAACAGCTGAGTCTGGGGCAGATGTTGCTGGTCATTTGGATGCCATATTAACTAACATAAAAAACCCAGTGGGTTGCAGGAAAATCACATTAGCAGATATACCAAAATTGCATAAGT
>JAUUEG010145046.1:0-10591 GCA_032361445.1 Panulirus gracilis | reverse complement strand
CACACACACACACACACACACACACACACACACACACACACACACACACACACACACACACACACACACACACCAGGGCAACTTGGGTACACAAAGATGATGAAAGTAAGAACTGATTCACCCCAATAAAGTTATGGTTAAATGGAAACGAAATGGGTTTAATGGTAAGACATCTTTGTGAGAATATGTTCGGGTAGGGTATAGTTCTTTCTTCCCCCGTTCTTTGTGTGTTTTGATGTCGTGAGATATTATAATGACCGTGACTGAATTGCTGTGGAAGTAGTCTATCGTGGGCCAGATTTGCTGATGCGACCCGATATATATATATCACAGTGTAAGCTGCGCGTTCGAAAATCAAGAGACGCTTTGTCTTCCAAAAATATTCCGTGGTTTTGTAGAGTTATATCTTGTAGTTAACCTTTATATGTATGTGATTCACATATATGTATTTTTTGTTATGCTACTGGTCTGAAGAGAGAGAGCTGAGGATATGAGAATTATTTGTGTGGCGTTACACGCATATATATATATATATATATATACGTGTGTGTGTGTGTGTATGTATGTATGTAGGAGTTGTATTATTGCCGTATCACTCCATTGCAGGTGGGTGAATAATTATGCAGATATATACGTAATAGGTAATTAGTGAAAAGTGATCTCTACCAACCCTTTTTCATACACTAGCGGATGACATACTGATAACACGTATACAATGCTGAAACTTCCTTAAATATATAGACCGTCGTTTCGGTGTCTTAAAGAACTTACGTAAGAAAGAACATGTGCAACGGAAAATTTTAATAATAAATTAGTGAAGATTAGATAATATGTATATAGATCAGACATTGGCTGTCATTCATGACATGACGAAGGATGACAAAAACATATCCAAAGGCAGTCTCTCTTCACTCACCCTTTTCATTTGATTCTCAAGTCACCACATGCTCTCTCATCTAATAGGGTTCACCCTTGGCCAAACAGTGACCTCCACCATGCTGACATCACCTCCCCACCAGCTCCTAGCCATCCATATCCTCACAAATCACAGTTCATGGTACTAACCCAAGGCAACTGCCAAAAGACACAACAGAAAGGGTTTCAAAAAAGGAGGGGAAAATTAAGCAGGCCAAGAAAAACTACACAGAGCACGACCATGGGTAAAAAAAATTCAACATTCAGAACCTACATTTCTCTTTGCTAAATTTATGTCTGGTGAGGATTAGAGCATACCCAGATGAAGGTGGAAGGTTACAGAATAGGCCTTTCAACTGTTTACTAAAAACAAAAACTTGAATACCTCCACTGGCAAATCAGCATACCAAAACTGACTTTCTAGGACGAGGAATCTTCAAAGCCACACGGGTTAGATTCAAGTCTAAACTAAGCTACCATTTACACAGGTGGACGAAAGGTACCAAAGGTCTCTCCTTGATTTCCTCTAGCGAAATGTTTCTGAGGATGAAAAGTAGAGGCCACCTTTCTGACAACATGCCACCCTAAAGCCTACTCATATGGATACCTGGTTGTGGATTGAATGAATGTAAGGAAAAGGGGGCTTTCTTCATATGTTCCCAGAACCCAAATTTAATTTGGAATATCTCATGCTTGCAGGACATATCACAATGAAGAGAAACAAGAATTTGTACCAGGACACTCTATAATAACAAACAGAAACTATGGTATAGGATTTCATACCTGGTACTGCCAGCAGGTCTTGCAGCTTTGTACTGAAGCCATGGAAAGTTTCTCATAATCATCCTCTTACTGAAGATTATACGGTCCAAAGTTTTAGTTTGCATTTTAAGCGTAATTCAGATCTTCATAACACCAGTAGTAAATGATACTCTGAGGAGTGAGAAACACACAAGTTCAAAGGACAAGTTAAGAATTATGGAATACTCACTCCAGCTGGCATCCCGTGAACAATAAGAGATATCTCAGACCACCAGGGTTTCCAAACCTCTAACCCCATGCCTTACTGGTGGGGTAAAAGCCTCTCATCCACGTAGATACCCAGGATTTGGTGGTGTGGTAAGGTGAAATATGAACTCATGATAGTACTGAGAATCATCAAAGCTCACGCATTTTCAGGCTCCGATCACTAACAAGCTTTTCCACTCCATCCCATCTCCAATTGTCTTCCCCTCCTCCTTGCCCCTTCAACTTCTGACATATATATCCTATTTGTCAACCTCTCTTCATTCATTCACTCCATTTTTCCAAATCCTTTCACTGCACCCACATCAGTTCTCTATACTATACTCTTAATATTACTACACCTCTCTCTTATCTTATCTTAATCAACTCTCCTCATACCAAATATTGTCCTTAAACATCACATCACTAACACTTTCACCTTCCTTTGTACATTCTGGGCTGTGGCCCATGATTCACATTCATAAAACTGCACCAAGGTTACTACACCTTCAACAAGTCTACAATGCATAGAGAAATCAATAAATCTTACGGGATCCTTGCCTAACTTTCCGTACCAACCAAGATTTAACTTAATTAAATGTTATTTGAGAAATATTTAATTGCTTTTAAATTTAAATATAGTTTTTAGGAAGTCTATGCACATTTACAATGTGTGTTCACAAACATATGTGGTATACAGTCTTTATCACGGAGTCTGCACGTAAATACATCCAATAGATATTCTTCATTTAGTGGCCTGTACACTAATAGTGTCCATTATACATTCTTCACCATACGGCAGGGCACAGCATGCATTAAAGTTTTGTATATTTCGACAAATATAAATCATAGTTACTCAAGAAAGTTATCATTGTATTTTAAGGTTCTGTTGATTTCTACAAAGTGTTTCACCAACTTATACAATAATCAACCTTGCATTTTCCCTGATCTTCGTTACTTCCACATAAACCGACTCCCTTAACGTTTATACAGCATCTCTAAAGCACCCAGATCACTTTTGCTTAATGACATAAGTCCAGTGATATAATTCACTTCTACTTAAATAGTGTCCTGAAAATATATATGTATACATGTACTATAATCACCATTTTCCTCACTTTTCACTGGCCGTGTGTCGTGGCATTACTAACCAACATGATACCATCCCTCAGTAACATGAGGCAGTAATTACACATGTTAAGGATACTTTCCTTTCTTTCCCCACATACAGATTTGAGAACACCTGAACCAGATCCCAGTTATCTGTCCACAAAGACTTGCCTCTTATATAACAAGCGACTAGATTTCTGACTACACTGTGAATAGACTTTGAGCCACAGGTATATTTCTTCTAGCTATGCCACCAATCTTGCAATGGCAGCTTATTTTGTAATTAAATAAGAGGGAATTAATGCTCTGGTCAACAAGGCCTGTACATGATAATGGCCTTGAACCAGTGCCACCTTGAGAGCCATAGTTGCTCTTGATGTTATGTAATAGAAGTATGGGTTATAAAAATAAACTATCGATTTTTCATGTTAGTTATGCTATAATCCCCTAAATGTAATGATAAGGAGACTGATAAATATCTTTATTGTAAATCAACTAGTGGCAGAAGTTGGCGAGCTAGAAATAAATATAGAGTTCTCTTTTTTTCATGTCATTTTAACGGAACATTTCTGCTGAAATTATATCTAGTCCATTGTATAGTTTCCTTGAAAATATATCCCTTATAATGATTACCAGTGTTCATTTATGATTGTTCTACTGGACATATGATTTTGAAATAGTCATATTATGTGTGAACGTAGGAAAATATTGTGACAGCTTATTTCTGACGTTCATGTTGACCAAAATAGATAAAATAATCCGCATTCTACTGTAAACACGGAATGTGGTCTGATCTCCATAGCATATATTGGGTACATGAGTAGTTTGGTCAGAGGCTGGCTTGTTTGGCTTGCATTCTCAAGAGTTGGCTTCACACCAAGTCCAGACACCAGACAGAAAGGTGGAAATAATATATAAAGCGGCGGAAAAGTGTTGGCTCTAATTATTTTGGAAGAAAATCTGAGTCTGACTATTGGATCAGAGCACACCCTTTATCTAATTAAATTCTGTCCCTTGTGGGCATGGATAAATGAAATTTCAATAATTGGCGTCTATGCAATAGTGACGTAGTCAATGACGTAGGATAAGGGCCCAAGCATTTTAATTAGTATCATCTTTCATGTTCAACATAAGAGAATGACAGGGTCCATACTAAGTTAGTTACTATGTCCGGTAAGAGTGAACCAAACAATGCTTTGCATCTTATAAATTATGGAAGCAAATGTACCTCTTTAACAGGCTCGGGATGTGAATGAAATAATTCTATGCTTTATTTACCTGACCCACCATACAGAATTAGAAACTGAATTAGCAATGATTAGATGGGAATATCTCTTATACTCTGGCCTTCTAATTCAATGCACTTATATACTTTTATCAATGAATGCCCTACTTTCTCCAAAGGCTTTGCTTGCATCATAGTCCACGTGGATCTCTTGGGATGATAACAATGTATTTATAACCTGGCGTGAAAGAGATGGCGCCATGTGCAACCACACTTCACGCGTTAATAGAAACCTTTTTTTTTTCTCCCATCCCCAGCCATGATTCTCATCCCGGTGACCACATTCATAATTCACACTCCGGTGTGAATGACCCACGGGCAGAGAGGGCATCTTTAGAAGAGAGCCACCGCAACCATAAAAAAAGAGAAGTTAGGTTGATTGACTGTGGACAGAGCACGATTTATAAGGGGACAAAACATGCAATTGCCCAGGGCTCTCCTGAAAGAGGGAGGTCCCTTTATATATATATAAAAAAAATGTATTGATTGAAACATTTGTTTACTGAGCCAGGATCTCGACTAAACTATGGCCAATTTTTCCATCAAAGCAGCATGTTCTTAAGACATAATTAAGGTTAAGCGACCTTGTTTACAGCCTTAAAAGAAACAAAAAAATGTCGAAATGGTGAAAGCAGTGCTTGATCCACGAGATTGACTGAGAAACGTTTGTTCGCTCGCATGCGTAATGTCTTGCTGCGTTGTGGCGAAATTTCATTCATGCTGGCTGTCTTCAAGGTGTTTTGTTCGTGCTGCTCTGAGTACTAAATAAAACAGATGAAAATCTGGTCTGGCTTTTATGTCGAGTTACCACTGGCTACACCACAGCCATGGGATCTGTTGAATGCTTCCTCCCTCCTGGAGCACCTGCACCAAAACCATTGGACGTGAACAATGTCTTTTCCTTCCAACAGCAATTCCTCTTCTCTCATACAGCACCACCAAGTGGGACTCTACAACGCCTCCTTTCTCCTACATCAAAATCATGGGTTCTCGGCAAGTATCCTTTCTCGTATAACAGATCCAGAATGCCGCCAACATCCTCAGTCTCCTGCAAAGGAATCAAAGGACCCTGGTAGTTTTCTCATTCTTGCGCCACAACCATGCGACCTTAGGAACGTATCCTTCCCTCCTCTAGCACCTGCAGTAAAAAAAATCTAGGGACTTGGACAACTCATCGTCTTTCCTGCAGCTCAACAGTAGGACTTCAGCAATGCCTTCTCCTTCCAAG
The DNA here is from genome assembly GCA_032361445.1 of Panulirus gracilis. NCBI lineage: Eukaryota > Metazoa > Arthropoda > Malacostraca > Decapoda > Palinuridae > Panulirus > Panulirus gracilis. The sequence continues at coordinate 5,048 of JAUUEG010145046.1, read as the reverse complement.
AGCACAACCATGGGACTTCACCATCGCCTCTTACCTCCTGCAGCACTGCCATAGTAGCAAAAACCATAGCGCTTCAGGAATGCCTCCCCTCCAGCAGCATAACCATAACCCTTCAGCAATGCCCCCTCTATTTATTTGGGGAATTTCTCGTCCCTCCAGTAGCACAATCCTAGGAATTTCACGATGGCTTCCCTCCAACATCACATGCATAGGACTTCCAACATCTTAAGCAAAGGGCTTTAACACAATGCCTCCCTTCCAACAACTCAACCAAACGTCTTCAGCAATGCCTTCTGTCTTCAGTAGCACGACAGTAGGACTTCAGCAGCAAAGCATAGGACTTGAATGATGCTTCCTTTCTCTAGTGGTATAACCAAGCGACTTTTAGCTATGCCTTCTTCCTCTTGTAGCAAAACAGTGGGACTTCAGTGACAATTTTTTTACCTATACCATGGCCAAGGGACCATAGCGAAGCTTCCTCTTTCGTATTGCACGAACACGGGACCTCGGCAATGCCTCTTTATCCGTCAAGGACTCGCTTCTCCTGAAGCAGCACCCAAGGACTTTGTTTAACTTTACCTGCTCCTGCACCAGCACCAAGCGACTCTTGCTTCACCTCCTATTCTTCTCTAGAGCCACAGTAACTTTTGTACCTGCCGTTCGCTGATGGGATGCACTTCTCTGTACATATTAATATTTCTGTCAGTCCATAAGGTTTATTGAAGTGGGCACAGGTTTTTTTGAGTGTTTCGAGTAACACAGCGGATTAACGATTTTCCTTTTATATCCTATTATGCCATGGTATTCATCTACCGACTTCTTTCTTTCATACCAGGAAAAACTTACACGCCATTGCTTCAAATTCTGACAATTCTCTTCATCAGCTCTTACACAAATTCAGATTTTTAAAGACATCTCGATCTCTTGACATTCGCGTGTCTAATCTCTTCGATATTCATTATTCATAATGTAAACTAAGAAAAGTTTACTCTCTGAAAGCAGTTGCTCGTTACGATTCATCTAACACACACACACAATGCGTCAATGGTAATACATAAAGAGCAATATCCAAGGCATGAAGCACCCGTACCATTACATTAACCTGGATCTTCTGAATCCCGACTCCACAGCGTTAGATCACGGAGCCAGCGTGAAAAATCTGCTTTCTCGACATGAACGCATCAGGTTAAAGTTTTATATGTAGCACTCGAGTGGAAAGAGATAGCCACTGAAGTATTGGCTCACCACCCGCAGCTCTTCCTAACTCCCACACTACCTGGGCGAGTAAAACAGGTATTAAACCTCCCTGGTAGACTGCATTGCCTACCACATACGACCAGGTAAGACAGAGGAGAACAAGTTCCCACTGGGCTAGTAAAACAGGTATTAAAACTCCCTGGTAGACTGCATTGCCTACCACATACGACCAGGTAAGACAGAGGAGGACAAGTTGCCACTGGGCTAGTAAAACAGGTATTAAACCTCCCTGGTAGACTGCACTGCCTACCACATACGACCAGGTAAGACAGAGGAGGACAAGTTGCCATTCTGTTCAGTGTGCGTGAACAACTCTTATCAAATTACATGTCGTTACATTGTTTATATGACTGGCGTCTCCCTGCTCCCCGTTACTCATCTCAGTCTATTAACGACGCATCCTTTAAAATCTGAGTTATGGCTCATTGAAAACTAAAAAGATGCATTAGCATAATTCTTGTTAAGAGTGAAGCCCGATACGATGACTTAACAACACCGTAAAATCCTCTTGCGTAACGAAGCTCACGGGTCGTCAAGGTTCGAAAACTTTCGATAGAAAACGGCATATGGTTACTTACGACGAATGGGCTCGAGTGATGAGGAAAACGAAAAGAGCAACGGAATGAACGCTTCTTTTTAAGACCTAAGTGTTTGATAACACATTGGGTACGGGCCGAGATCATGGGAACAGCCATGGAAACAATAATTCTATTTGCTCCTCCAACTTCAATCCAGTCACGACCTAATCAAGAAATAAAGAAGGATACAATAACAGTGGTCTGTATTTCTGAAGTGGATACAATAATAGTGGCCTGTATTTCTGAAGTGGATATAATCATAGTCTGTATTTCTGAAGTGGCTATAATAACAAGTGGTCAGTATTTCTGAAGTGGGTAATAACCAAATACTTCCATCCATCCTTTTACACTGATGCCACTGAACGTTCCCTTTAGATGAGATGTGTATTTTTCTTATATACGAAACTCACACCCATCCATCTCACGGCTCGATTGTATTTGCAAAATATACATATGTCAAACGGCCCGGGGATCGTGATTCTTTGAATATGATGATAATATAAAAAAAAAAAAGTCTTTGAAGCGCCATATATGTGGCATGTTAGGAAACTGTTGAGGTTGTGTGGATATATATATACACACAACCACAATAAGGTACGACATTCCTTTAGGATATTCGAAGAATACTACAGTAACTAATTCCAACACCAGAAACGAACAGAACGGAAATACGAAGCATCCAAGACGAAACTAGAACGAGTCGATTCCATATTCTGAGTGGGAAAATATAGAAGAAAAAAAACTTGTAGATCCTGGGAAAGGAAAGATACCAAATAAACAACACGACCCCTTGTGAATCCACGTCTGGCCCCCATAAATCCCGACCATTTCTCTCCAACTCGGCCAGGCATCAACGCCAATCCCACACATTTGATCACAATGGACGCGTCCGGTAAATGCATTTTTAACCATCTCTGCCCCCCAACACCCGGAGTCAACAATCTTACAGCGAAGGTCATGTGCCGGGCAAGTCAAACAAGGGAACTACTTAGTCAATAACCTGGTCACGCATATCTCCTTTGATTAATAATCATAACCATCGCGTATAAATGTTCCTGAACAACTCGACACATCCTTATAACAAGCGGTTGTAAAGTATGTCATTAAAACTATTTATTCTAATTTTCTTTCGTACTTCTTTTCTTAGAATATTCGTTTACCGAATCTTTAAACATTAAAGAAAACATTTTGGGATATTCATATCTTCTTTTGGTCACAGTCCAAGTTTGTAAACATATCTGAAATATTTGGAACACATAAACATAGTTTAAGATTAATCTATATATTATAATAGTGTGAGCCATACGATCGCATTTCATCTGCAGATGATTAGGAATTACGCTTGTTTGATCAATCAAGGTGCTTTACCTTTGTCTCCTAAGGAGTGGCAAAGTCAACAGGTTTGGGAAAAGCCTTTATCTATCAGTATCTCGTGTTCTGTGACCTACAGACATCAATTTCCATAGCAAAGCACAGACAGACGGGCATCTACGACAGCTGCTTATCAACCTACAACACAGACATACCTCACCTCACCAATGACAAAAGACGAATCGAATCAAGACAAAAATCCGGTAAAAGCCAATATTCACGAGTGTATACTCACGTCTCCCCTAATGTTTACACGCGGTGTTCTCTCAACCCACACAGTGTTTCACCGCATGGAATTATGAATGTTCTTCCTACCACGTAAGTTCAGAATAATGGCCTTAACTCTCCAATAATGAATGGCCTTAACTCTCCAATCACTTTTCTAACAAAGAGAAGTCCCATTTCTCGATGAATCTAGGTTACAAACTCGACCTTCACGGCGAACTCCAGTGGAAGAAGCGGCTCTCCTAGTGGCACATGCATTATGAATGAAGCTGGAAGGGTCTGGGTCAAACCTTAGCAAAAAAAACTGGAAAGGGAAGTTGTTCGCATCAACTAAGACCTTCAGCAACCTTCCAGATGTTAAGCTGTGCGTCTCGCTTGAGTGTTGGCGGCTGACAAAACCAGCCATATCAAGGATCACCACACCTCGACTACCCTTAAGGGGAGTGTGTGTGTGTATAGAAGTTTTCCTCTCGTTTCTTCTTTTTCCCCTTCCATAAGATAAGAAGCTGGTTCATTTTCCTCACACATCCATTCACAAGCTGTCATGTACAACTGCATGGAAACCAATGCCCTCATCCACATTCAGTCCCCAAAGGCTTTGACGAAGCGTAACTCAACTGAGATCCTTGTTTGTCAATACACAACAACACTCAACCAACAAACACATGAGACAATATGCTCTCTAACATGATTTGCCGTCCCGGATCTGCACGAATGAGACGCACCACAGAAACCCACTGAAATACTGCAGGAGACTGTGGCCACGATAAATACCTAAGTCTCCCATGTCTTGAAGTGCTACAGAGAAAAGAAAACTGCAACTCTGAGTCCTCGATAAAAGCAACGAAACAGATAGTATTTCTCGACCCTTCTGTCTTCATTAAGCTTGAATGGGACCATTACTCTTCTTTAGTATTTCTCAAACGATATTTGATATACGATTGCTATTTAATATTGGGATAATGATGTCGTCTATCTGCCGGGGATGGGAAGCCAATATTCTCGTCGAGAACTCGGTACTTGGAATATTTAAGTGGATATTCACTGACGGCCGAGAAAAGCAGAAATATTCAGACTGACAGGTTTAATTTGTGAAGTACATTCAGACTGAGAGGTTTAATTTGTGAAGTACACTCATAAAGACACCTTTACTGTACTTATTCTTTGGATTTTCGTCTCTAGAGGAGTGACTGATGATTTTTGCTGAGGTGCAAGACAGAGTTATCTTCAAAGACTGGCCACATGAGTACCAACAAGAGCGATATTTGCAGCAAACGTGAACGATATGAGTGACTGGCGTACAGTGCTACATTGCATTAGATACGTTATACTGCCTATCAATGCATTTCCATGATTAAACCATCTCGTGTAATGGTGTGGCTCGCAACGTGTAAAAAAAGAAAAAAAAATGGTATGCCATCATTATATCTCAACCAGCGCAGACACACCAGTAGGATAACATCATAACTTCAGCATTAATTCCAGTATCAAGTCAGTATTAGCACAAGGCCAACAGGTAAATAAGAAATATTTAGAAAGGAAAAAGACATAGTTCGATTATTCTAATCTTATTCGTACATGCCCTTCTCTCTCTCTCTCTCTCTCTCTCTCTCTCTC
>JAUUEG010144826.1:0-10596 GCA_032361445.1 Panulirus gracilis | reverse complement strand
GAGAGAGAATGTGACCTGATCCATTCACGTAACAGCTGATCTGTCCATTCATCAGCTGATCCATTTACACAACAGCTGATCCTTCCAAGATACAAATAATCTACTTTGGTTCGCATAATTTATAATCCTTCGAATCATTGGCTAATACCGTATACGTGACACCTGATTGGTCTGTGTAATAACTAATCTCTCCATACAACGGTTTGTGACGTTCACCCCGTCCACGTAACAGTAGATCACCCCCACGTAACGGCTCGTCTGCCAGCATAACACAGTGAACCATAGCTGGCACCAGACCAAATTTGCAACCTTAGAGTAATGTCGAACACCTAATGTTTCAACACTTTTTCCGTTGATGTTATAACTTTATTTTGACGAACTCATCAACCCTGACAAACCACAAACCCAAATAACCAACCAAACAACCAATTATTCAGCCAATCAACCAATTATTCAGCCAATCAGGTGACCAGTCTGTCTATCAGTTCCTCCGTCTATATAACATGAGTCTATGTGACAGCTGTTCACGTAACAGTAAGCCAACTCATGTGACAACTGGCATACTCACGTGACACTTCATTTGTTTACCTAACAGCATCAAGCAGGGTTACGGGCCAGTCAGCCAGACCCTCGGCACCGGGCATGAACATCTCTGGGTTTGCTGCCGCTCAGTCACGGGCAGTCGGCTGGCTTGGCCTGTCATAGCTGTAGCGAAGTTCGTTCCTACTAGTCTGCCAACCAGAGGATGGATGAACAGCTGGGTAAGCTGTGACCCGCCTGTCCGTGCCGGAAATCGAACTCGAGCCAATGGATTTGTTAGTCAGCAACGCTAACCACAATAACAACGAGACTCCAGGCACTTTTTACCTAACAGATGGAACGTCTACGTAACAGCTGGTACGTCTACCTAACAGCTGGTACGTCTATCTAACAGCTGGCATATCTACTTAACAGCTGGTACGTCTACTTAACAGCTGGTACGTCTACCCAACAGCTGGCACGTCTATTTAACAGCTGATACGTCTACCTAACAGCTGGTACTACTTAACAGCAGAAACCGCTACGTCTACGCAACAGCTGATACACCCAAGCGCAGCAATTCAACTGTTAACATAAGATCAAACCCATTAACATAACAGCTGGTCGGTCTCCGTGACAGCTGATCAGCCCACTTAACAGCTGATGCGTTAATGTAACAGCTGATCCACCTTGACAGAATGGTGTTCTCGCTCAATCGATTCATGAAGTCTACGTTAAGCGTCTGTTACAATGTTTCATCTCTTACAGTCGATACCTCACACATACAACCTGTGACCAACGTAACTAGGAAAGTGGAATGAAGTTCATTAGATTCTGCTTGAACCACCACCATGGGATCTAAACCTACATGAAACAAGTGAAGAATTACAAGGTTCTTCCATTTATAATATCAAGAAACAGAGAAACGGGCAAACGATCCACATATGATAACAGAAGACCATAACGAAAACCCAGCAGATGGTGTGCTCGCCTTCAATAAGCCATTAAAACTTTTAAAAAGACACAAAGATGTTAGTCCCAAGACATAGGGTCAACTACATGTGTATAGTATCTCCTCCTGTGTGCCCAAATGCAGACAAAGTTCTCCGAGCCAGACCAGAAGAGCGATCGTATCATGATAAACTGCGCAACACAAATTCCTGTTATGCATAATGAGTTTGCTCTCCGCATCTGTGCAACACGACGGGTTGAGCCACACGAATACCCGCGTCATCAAACTACGTCCACAAAAAAAAAAAGTTCATATCTTTGAATGAAAAAAAAAAAGAAATGAATGGAAAAAACAGCTACATACGGTATGTGTGTGTGTGTGTGTGTGTGTGTGTGTGTGTGTGTGTGTTTGTGTGTGAGTGTATGTGTGTGTGTCAGACAAACGCACACACTGACATTACAAGATATAAGATTACTCGACCTTCTCCTGGACCTTCGATCGCGTCGATAGCACCCTTGACCTACCTTATAGCTGGTTGGGTCAAAGGTCATCATCATACCTAGAGGTCATACTGTCAGGTTCAAGGGTCATGCTGCCAGGATCAGATGATATCGAAAGACAGAGAGGAGGAACATGAGTCTCCCTAACTGCTGCTTGATTACGTCCTCAATTGCACTCTCACAAACCTAACAATATACAAAATAACATTATCTATGCATCTATCTATTTATCTATCTATCTAAATATACCGTTTATATCTTCATCATAAAAGTACTATTCATTTAGATATTTCCATTCTATCTTCAAAACCAGCGGAGGGTGAAGGAAGAACCTCGTTCGACAAATGACCTGGCGGAGGTGAGGCGTTGGCCGAGGACGGGCGTGGCGGACGGGAGCCGCGCTAACCATCAGTGTGGTCGTTTATCAACATCATCACCGACCAGCCAGCCAGGTAATTACTACCAGGGATCATTCCGCCAGAACGATGAGGCTGAGGGAGACCTGGGATGACAGGTTCTCTCGTGATTACGTTATGTTGAGCAGACACAGAAAACCATCAGATCCGTGGACGATGGTGAGCGTTGATGGGGCGTACAGGCGAATGTTTGTTGTGATTTCAATATCTACTTCAGTCTGTGATCGAAAAATATAAAGGAAGTGTTTCATGAAGGAAAAGTTGTAAATCACAATGGGGCATTGGTGACCCGACATTATGAGTGTCTTTTTTCTTTTGCAATGTTTATATTGTTGCAGATATTGCACCACACTGGAAGGCGTGTCAGTTGAAGGAGGGAATATTTGAGTCTTTTTAAAACAGAGAACGATGTAAGGGATATACATCTGAGGCTTGGAGGCGTTTCTAGGACCCCGACTCTCGAATGTGAGAAGGTTAAAGGGAGAGAGAGAGAGAGAGAGAGAGAGAGAGAGAGAGAGAGAGAGAGAGAGAGAATGCCACAGCTTGGCTGTAAGAGTAGGGGATGTACCACAACAGACAGTCTTCGTGTGACTTATTCTTACACAGTCGGATGAGGTGAGTCACACATCAATAATCACCCACCCTTACTGACCCACTGTACTCACTGAGGCCTCACTGTAGCGGTGACCGGCCGTACACGAAGAACAAAACTTTATCAATCCTGCCTGGTCTAGGGCTCGAACCCTGGTCATAGAAGTTGTCAGCACGGGAATGTAACATCCATATCATGAAGCACTTCAGCTTGGAAACTGGGACACGTACCTCAAGCTGTACTCACACAATCCCTAGTGTGGAAGTTATCTTTTATTGCATCACATAAACTCTACGTATAAACATGTCATACATAATCAACAGGCAGATGCTACAATTGTAAATAATCGTGATACGAAGATTGTAATTCTCTGCTGACTCACAATGTTAGCTTTGATACTGAAGTATTTTCTTTCGTTATATCCAGTTTGGTTAGGAGTGTTTTGCTAGTTAGCTTTAAGCATGGATATAACGTGAATGGGATATATTACAGCAATAGACTGTAGCTGTCGGGTGAATCATCTAGACAAACAGATGAAGTCATTCCCAGCGGGAATATTCTAAGGAATGAGGCAACTTTTTGCTTTCTCTTTTTTTTTTGTCAGATACACTCGGGACGGACGAGTATCTAAATCAAGTCCCCCACAACGAAGTACCCAACACACTACAGCGAGTTTGATTCATACATATTACTTTTTCTCTAGAACGATAAAGTATGCAAAGGTAAGATAAAGAGGAGGATGGGGAAGGCAACATCTGGTATCTTTACTTTACGATGGTTTCCATTAAGTGTTGAGAACATCTGTCTGGGACGCACATTTGTTGACATTAAGTTACTCAACGTGACCCGTATGGGATTAATACATCCATATATTCACTGCTAAGATGACAACGTGAACTGTAGCCTATAGATCGGTCAGGAAGCTTCCAGTTCCATGGATCAGCCAGTGGGGCAACAGTCTTCATCACCACGAGACTCTATTATCGTCTATGGACGTAAATCATCTTCATATTTTAAAAAAATCTTCCTTAATATTTCATTGATGATCTCACCATTATTTGGAGGTAAAAATCACGGCATTCCAAGGTCAGAATCACGTTATTCCTACATGAATATCGTGAATATTCAAAACATCTCATAAGAAATATCGCTAATTCCAGGAATAATATTAAGATAATATTATATGACGAGGTACAATACTCACACTTTATATCGCCTCGGACAGACCTCATCAGGAATACAATTTTCATATCTGGTCATCAGACTTGACAAAAACAATCAAGAAAATCTAGAACATATTCAAAGAAAAGCAACAAAACTAATTCCGCCACTGAGAGACAAGCCTCATGAAGAGAGACTTGAGAAACCCAAAATTAGTGTGTCAGTAAGAGTGTAGACCCTGGGGATAACTAATGGAAGTCTGCAAAATACTAAATAATCTCCAATCTGTGTCTGTATTTGTGTGTGTCTGTGTCCATGTCTACATATGTGCTTTGTATGTATCCATGTACGTATGTGCGTTTTTCATGGATATCTGCGTGTATGTGTGCGCACGCACTCGTGATTGTATCTGTGCACGCGCGTCCGTTCATGTGCGTGTGCAGTAAATCATCCTCTACCAACCAGTCTCTAGTCGCTAGTGAGTATTTCATCCGCAAGAATTATAAACAACCTCACTAATATGTTATTACGTCATCATATATCATCTGACTGAACACTCAAAAGTAAAACATTGCGACACGCCCGTAATCTTGCCTCAAAAAGCCCTCAAAGGGAATTACAGACGACTGTTGAAGGAGGGGAAAAACTAACCCCTTTGGTGAGTGATGATTTATCACCTCTTGAAAACTGATTTTATAAATATCGCATAAAATCAGCTCAGATCGCGAGTAAAACGAAGGGGCTTTGTCCTTCGTAAAGAAATACGGTGATGGTGCGTTCTGCGTGGGAGGAGGGAAAGAGGCGATTGTGGAGATAGATATAAATCGAAATAACATCATCCAGAATGTATTGCCACTGTGGAAACTACGGGAATATACGACCATAAAGAGTCAGTTGTCAACTATAAATCCCAAGCGGACGTAGCTAGCAAAATATATCCGAACAATTATCTAAAATCACGAAGTCTGCCACTATGGAACTGGGAGTCCTCTTCAGACATCGAAGTCTCTTCTCTCCTGAACTTGACAATGCTGAGGTCTAGAATAGAAATGTAGTTAGTTTTAGAGCATAACCTGACAGACACCCTTGGCATAAGACTTTTTTTCTCTTGGCTGTTTTCCTAAGGAACAAATCTGAAGTGGAACCCTGATGCACTTCCCCTACGCAGCAGTGTAAGATACCTCTCACTCTTCTATGGCTATTACTTTGGTTCTGCTCCCAGAAATTGGCTGCTTGCGTGTATCTTCTACAAGCAAAACAGGTAATGCTCAGCGAGCTGCTACATCGCATGCTTACAACTTGAGGAAAACCGACGAAGGGAGTGACTAAGACGGAGAGGACCAACTACTGATATGAAATGCAAGCAATGAAGAACTCCCTGAAGGTGAAGCAAGCAATGAAGAACTCCCCGAAGGTGAAGCAAGCAATGAAGAACTCCCTGAAGGTGAAGCAAGCAATGAAAAACTCCCTGAAGGTGAAGAACGTCATCACAAGGTGCAGGGCATCACCGTCAGTCGCTGTCAGAGTGATAATACCACTCGCACGTGAACAAAGTCATCCCAGTTTATGTACTGACGTCAGAATTATAGTTATCTAAGGTAACTACTTCACCGAGGAATATCATTAGTGTACAACAAGTTATCAATAACTGGTGGAGAAAGGCCTGATGAATTATTATCATTATTTTTGTGGTACAGTTTGAGAGGTGGTCAATATATTACGAAGTGGCAAGAATTCCTTTCATATCTTACGTTTAATCTTGAGACACATCAACTTCAGAATGGAGAGACAAATGTTAGAGAATCTAGGGTCTCGAGTGGACCACGCGATTACCCTCTACGAGGCATTAAGAACTTGTCAGCTACGTGGTTATTGCCTGGGTGTGAGCACGTCGATACGATGGGCCATTTTGAAAATACACCGACTGGCAAGAGAAGCAAATGTGGGAGAGCAGACTGTGTAGATATAGAGGTCCATGATGATGAATCGCGTCAGCAAAGATGAAAAATATTTCTTGTTCAGTGTTTGTAGTTATGAGAGGTACTGCTATAAACGCTGGAGACTCGTTGTTAGATATGTTTTAGGTAGAGTGTCAAAAGACCCGAATGCTCTGGAAAAAGACATTTCCGTATTTGTAGATATAAAATTCTGCTTAATTTCTTCCGTACTTGCAGTTGGCGAGGTGTGGAGATTGTGTTACAATTCTTTCATCTACTCCAACATGTTTCCCTTGCCTGGCGTTTCGTAAGAGAGCCAGACTATAAACTGATAAATGTTGACCTCACCAAAAGAGAGAATATATATGCGCTCGAAATATATTTATTGGCAGTCGTTTGAATTATATATCTCACGACGCATCGCTATTAAACTGGTGTAACAAAACCTAGTGGAAGCAACTATTTAGTCCCAGGCGAGTCATGAAACAAGTCAGTTATTACCTGACTCCGAAGCTTGTGTCAGAAAACTTGAGTCTTAACCACGTGAATAACTTCCGTCATCATACGTAACGCCGTGTGGATTTCGTCACGCCACGGGCGTGTACCATTCTCGTAAAAGGAGAAAATGGAAAAGACTTAAAGCAAAGAAAGCAAGACAAGAAACGCCATGACCGAAGAGACCGTCAGGTATAAGTGCATCATCCCTGCAGTGGCTTCGACTGGGGCGGATGACACGGAGTTTATCCAATTACCTCCACAAGCAGCAACACTGGCTAGGCTTCCCGCCATCACTCAACCTCAGGCAAGAACCGGTCCGCTCGTTTCCGTTAAGAGAACGACGTGGTGAATCCGGTTTCCGTCACAAGGACGAGCTGGTGAATCCGGTCTGCGTCACGAGAACGCCATGGTTAATCTGGGGGACTTGACTACAATCTTTTTTTTTTTTTTATCCTAGAAAAACGAGTGTCTGGCCTTGCACAAAAGATAGTCACGTATTTCATCTCATTAAAGCTACAGTATGATGGCCTACGTGAAGAATTTTTCTTCTTATTAATTTCAAATTCTTACAATGGTTTCCTTTCATTATCTTCTCGCAAATCAGGACTAATTTGCGATATTCAGTGCTTATCTGTTCTGAATTTAAGTGACATACTAATCTTCCCCTAACTGCCTGAACTATAGATACAATAACAGAGAAATGCTTATGTTCAGCATCCAAAGACTCGTCTGTCCATGTTCAGCACACCATAAAAATCCGTCTGTCGGTCTGACTGTTTTTCTGTCTATATACCTCAGACAGGACACACACTTGTTAATCTACCACGACATTTAGCGAGATACGCTCGGAAGTCCAGCTGGATCAAGATTCTAATCTGGAGTATAAGTGTGTGATAGGCGGAGGATCTTGTTCACCCTCTCGTCTGATTCCAATGACTGATACAAGCGACTCACGTAGCTCATCCCAGACAGTGGGCTGCAACATTGATAACAACAGCTCATACACTTAATTTCTTCTGATAACTTAGTATATTAATTACAAGACGTTCTGTTTATGATTTATATGAAGTTGATTTTAAACTATTGTGTTTTTCAAAATACAGTACTTGCACAACTTCATAATTACCTCAAGGAAAAAGACATTCTTATATCTGATTCTTATATACGTACCTTTTTCTCCGGAATTTAAATACAATAATTATCATATATTATAGCCAGGTATAATAATTCCAAAAGCAAACAGATGATATCTCATTCGATTATCTCGTACAGATCAAATTCCTGTTGTCTGCTTGTCATGATTTTGATCACGAGATTCGCATGCGTGACGATATTCTGTCTGGACTTTCTCATCACACACGGGTATCATGAATCACTGAAACTACGAAGAAATACGATCATTTACCTGCCCTTGTATGATGCCCTGACAGACCGTGCTTTTGCTTGGGTTAACCTGGCGTTAGGATGACTTACGTCAATGTTTGTAGGACCTGTCATGTGTAGGGATGTCTCTTGCTGGTCTGCCTCGTAGTTAGATGTTTTCTGGATGAAGCCGCGTTGCATTATTATGCTTTACGTTGGTCGTTTTTACTTTAGGATGATTTTGTTCCAGCCCGCTTTGCGTTAAATGCTTTTGCTTCGGTCTGCTTGCAGTATGATGTCTTAGCTATGCCTCTTTTCATTTAGAAGTTTTTCCACAGGCTGACCTCTCCGATTAGGCATCTTTAGCGTCAATTTGTCTACTCAAGAGTGTAGCCCTGTCTGTGCGGGTGTGGCTGTCCACTAGCCTTGCAATCAGGATTTGTGTGGTCGCAATCTCGTAGCATCTGCGACAAATTTCATGAACCCCACACACCACCCCATGTTTCTACACACTACCACAGACTCCTGCGCATGAACACACACCCACATATACCACAAACTTCTGTGCATCACAGACGTTCCTAATACATCACCACACACTCCTACACACCACCACACACTCCGACGCACATCCACAATCCTTACACATTACCAAACACTTTCTGCTGGTGTTTGTTTCTAGATTAAGATGCTTTTGGAAGCAAGTTCATATCCTTTGGCCAAGTTCAACACTGTGTTGTCGTTTCAGTCCTGAGCCAGGAACCACCTCAAAATGGCTTCCTTTACAGCCGCTGCAAAGTTTGTTTAACGCTTTACTGTATATGGAGAATGTCTCTGCCACATGCCCACACCCCTCTCCTTGATATCTCAAAAAACATCTGGGCGACAATTTCGCTCATCACGACGCAAAATAATCTCTCTGGTCTAGACTAACATTTCACAAATCCCAAAATCTGCAAAGACACGCAGAGGCGGTTGTATGATAGGGAAATAAAGAGTCGGAGAAAGAACGTAGAAAACGTCAATAGGAGCTCTTCAGGCACCTGCAGACTTAACTCTTCGATATAAAAAGGTTATAGAATGAGGGAAGGACAGGGGTCTAATTTCTATGTTCCTCTCTATTCTTTTCTGCACTCACTCTGTTCTCTCAGACCGGTGTGTCTCTGTGACAGTTGATGGATCAACTTTCCCTGTCAACAGTGGTGTTCCTCAGGGTTCTATCTTGTCACCTACGCTCTTCCACTTTTCTTCAGAAAATAAACAACTGCGCTCAGACGCTGATGACTCACCACTACATTGCTCCGCTTCCTTCAAATCCACTCCATCTTCATTTACCCAATCAACGCCTCATCTCGTCACAACGAGCTCTATAAACAGATTTGGACAAGATTTCCCTGTGGGGTAGAACGCAACCTACTTAGGTGAACGACTCCAGAAATGGTTTTTCCCACTACTCTTTCTAAAACCACGTCCAATCTTTCCGTCTCCTTTGTTGGCTGATTAATCCCATTTCTCAACACAGTACACGTACTTGGTATCACCGTAAAACATAAGCTATCTTGGAAACCCTACGTTACACAAATAGCTAAATCTGCTTCTAAGGATTTGGATGTCCTCCTCAGATGCTTATTCTTTATCTTCCTCCAGTCATCGATAGGCTTACTGGTCCTTGTGTGGAGCACTGTTCCCGCCATTGGGGAGGTTCGACCTCTGTGATCTTACTTGACAGAGTCGAGTTGAAAGCAAGTTTCCCAGGGTTGCTTTGATTGCTTGCATGTCTACGTTGTTTCCACTTCTATCAGGATGGCGAAATGGATTACAACTTTACTGGGATGTATACAGCAATGTCTGCCTGCTTACCAGGGTGCGTTCAGGTGCATCATGTGGATCTAGGGTTTATCAGCAGAATCATTACGTGCTGGTTTATCCTCTGATTGTTCCTTGTGAACCGACTCTGATTCTCTCGTGTGTTCTGGGAGACTACGTGGTTCCTTTTGGGCATGCATGTGTGTCTGTTGGTAATTTTCTTCGTGGGATTTGATAATCAATTTCGTTGTAGATAAGGTGCTTGTGAGTTCACAAATGTCTTTACATTTGATTACAACTAGGCGAGACTTCCTGTATGTTTTTGAGAGGAAAGAAATATGGTCTTAAAGAACTAGACTGCATTTGCAAATGCCTTCAGGCCAATCAGGTTTCTGCTTGTATTCTTCTGGGATGTGTTCAGGTACGTATCTATAAGTTGACTAAATAGTATGACTGTGTTCAGCTCGAGGTGAGGACGAGGGGATGAGCCTCATATGGAACACCTGCGTCATCAACAGCTATATTCAGTATGAGAAGATCTCCTGGACAATAACCCAGGCCTCCGCTCGCTGGTGTAGCAAGTCGTTATCATTTAGTTTCTGGTTGATTCATGCATCGTTTAGTGGCTCCAAGGCATTGTTTTCCAGTGCAAGAACAGCTCCTGAAGCACTTATGCACTTCAAGACGATACACCAAATGTAATAACACAGTTTTGTAATCTAATGTAATCTCACTGTTACATTCCAAGTCTGGTGTGACGAACATCATCCTGCTATCAGGACACAGAATTCCAACGATTTTCCAGTCACAGAAAAAATGTATCTCAAATTTCCACGCATGGCAACTATATATA
>JAUUEG010144716.1:0-10596 GCA_032361445.1 Panulirus gracilis | reverse complement strand
AGGAGGTAGAGCGTTCCAAAGCTTTGACATAAAGGGAACGAAGCAGGTAATGGTCCACCCTTGATTTGCTGATGGCCACACAATAATCATGTGACGCAGCAGCTTGCTGAATATTGTGTGGTCTAGCTAGTGGTGTTGGCACACAAGCAGCCAACCCTCGGGAGCAAAAACCAAAGTAATACCCATAGAAGAGGGAAAGTGAACCAGCACTGTGGTGTAGGGTAAGGGGTTCAAGTTTCAAAGTAAGCCTGGGACAGTTTGTAAGGCGGATTGCTTTCAACTCAACACTGTCAAGTAAGGATGCAGAGCTAGAACCACCCTAAATGTGGGAGCAGTACTCCATACAAGGACAAGTTAATCCCTTGTGCAAACGGAGCTACTAATCAGATGAGAGGTTTCAACATTTAAACAGGACACCCAGTTTCTTAGAGGCAAACCTAGCTATTCCTGTAATGTGGAATTTCCAAGAAAGAAAGGATGTCACAGAAATACCAAATATGTTGAATCAAGAGGTGGAATTACAGAACCGTCAAAGGAGAGATGAGAGTTGCAAGGAGTTTTCGATAAAGATGGTTAGAAACTGGGTATTAGAGGCATTAAACTTAACAAGATTTTGTCTATCCCACAGAGATAGCCTGTCCAAGTCCGAGTTTATTGAGAAGCTGTGTCAAGATGAGATGCATATCAAGTGAGAGAAGAGGAAGCAGAATTGAAGGATGCGCATGAATGCAGTGTTCAGTAATCAGCACATGAGTACATTGGATTACTAGTGGAGGAGAGGAAATTGTTGAAAAAAGGAGAAAAAGTGTAGCAGACTGGACAGAACCTTGAGGAACACCAGTGACGATGGAGAAAAAGTAGGAGGCTGATCCATAAACAACCATAAAGATAGATCAGCCAGAGAGAAAGCTAGATATGAAGGAGCAAAGTGAGGGAGGGAAGCCAAAACAAGGGAGTTTAGAGATGAGACCTTGATGCCACACTCTGTTAAAAGCCTTAGATGTGTCAAAGGCAACTATACACGACTACCCCAGCAAGACAAGAAAGAATATCACCTCTGGATCTTGCCTTATTGAAGCCATACTGGTGATCGGAGAGAAGACTGTGATTTTTGAGGTATTTAAAGGTATAGGAGTTGAGGAGGGATTCAAAGACTTTGGTAATGGTAGATGTCAAAGCAATAGGATGAGAGAGGGTCAGAACGGTCACTCTTCTTAGGGAAGGGATATATCAATGAATGCTTCCAAGAAGAAAAGTTTTGGTTTTTAAACAGAAACAGAAACTTTACCTTTATCAGTTCTCCCAACAGAGTCCATTAAAAGACTCTTAACCATTTTCTATCTTTAACACACGACTTGAATTGAACATATGCATAATTACCTATCTGTATAGTACAGGGAGATAGTCCCACACTTCTAAACTCAGAGGTTGTTTTAACTTGATTCACTCAATATAAATGAAATGAAGTTAAAGATAATAGAAAGAGACTGATCCAACACAAAACAAATACAATTGCATTCTTGGTGGTATCACTAACATACCTGCAGAATGTAGGAGTACCCATGGTATTCTTTGTATCTGTGGAGATGTGATATCATGATCTTTAAGGAAGTGAAGAGTTCTAAGAATACCTCCATCAGACACCAAAAGAAATTTACTAGGGCGAACCATACGGAGTGCTTTTTCACGATTTATTTGAAAGAGACGCTTTAATTCACTTATCACAGGTTCACCAACATTAACCTGAAAGAATAAAGTCCTTTAGATATATAATACATCGACTGTGGAGCTACTCTTTTATTTTGACTTTAGTTACTGGTCGTAAAAAATATATTACTCCACAGGATAATACCAGTCTATCATTTCAGTGATGAAAGGTTCATTAAACAGAAAATTAAAGACAGCTTCTCTTACGACATGAGCTTATCTGGCTTACCCTTAATCCCTCCTATCCACCCCCAGGTGGTGAAGGAAGAGAATCCTTCACGTGTTTCCTACGATCGAAAGTATAGTCTTACCAGACGCTATCATGTCTGTCCAGAGGAACGAGCACTTCCATGAAACAGTTATCGTAACCATTTGTCTTATCAGCCACCCTCTATAAGTGAGGCTAAGCCACCGCTTCTTGTGTGTAACCAGAACAAAGTTACGCACACCTGAAGTCACGGTACATTTACCCATTCCCTAAATCACAGAGACCACCACACAACCTCCTTAACCAACGTACTGCAGCAGTCATCATCAACTCTGCATCATCATAAAAAATTTCTTTCGCTAAGCGAGGTCTCCCAAGGCAGCGTCCTGTCGCTAACTCTATTTATATTTTGTACAGCAGACTTTATTTCCCTCCTGGCGGGAAACATGAGCATGGACGCCTTGGGTCCAGATGACGCCGATCACATAGTAGTCTCCAACAACAAGACACACCCCTAACACACCCACTGAGTGCAGTCAGAGGCATCCCAAAAACTCAACAGCTTCGAAAAAGTCAGAAAATAAAAACAAACTAATGCACAACCGTGGCGCTGAAGGACACAACAATGCAGCAGAGCTACAGATGGTAACCTGATAATGTGCCAGATGAGCTGTAAAATCCTGGACCACACACTAACATCACGAGGGTTGATGAAACACGTATATACGATAAAACCGGACCAGGTAAAGTAACTCTGGCCAGCATGTACAGTGGTACCTACTTGAAAAGGTTATAATTTCAACCGGCAGGAGTTATGACCCTAATGACCTACTTCTCAACACCCACACACCTCGCCCTCAAAGCACGCATGTTGAAGCTACAGAGGTGGACCAGATAAAGCTCTACGATCCGTCACAAACAAAAAATAGTCGCACATAGCATATACAGAACAACACGAACAACTTCAGATAAGAGCAACTGGTACGCACACGGTGAAGACAAGCAGCACACTCAAAAGGACGGAAACTAAAAGACAGCAAAGACTCAAACTATAGGCACATCAGCAGTACAGGTATGGAGCATACCTGGTTCCTACGGAACCTCACTCAGTCTACCGGAGACACAGAAATACATCAAAATTACCCATCCAGCAGACCACGAACACACACCACCTACACCACGCATTTGCATACTCTATAGCTATTGTCTATTTCTCCACTGTGCCTTCTCCTTGTCCAGCACGTTCCTCTACTCTTCTGAACCACTTGATAAGAAAGACAATATTGAGTTCTGAGGGAACATCGTGTGCCCGAGACACTCGCCTACAGTGACACGGGTGAAAGCCACAAGGACTATCACCTCATACCTAAGAACGCCGACCCCAGCAGGTTGACCTACACCGAACAAAGGAAGGTTACGCAGCTCGGCTCCATCCCCGAACGTGAGCTGATGATCGACGTCAACACTTAGCCTCAAGTGTGGTAGATATTTTGCAAGACTTACCAAGGTCTGTGAGAGGAGATGAAGGCTCTAGACCTACATGCTAATGGCTGTCTCACTCGGCCCGTCATCACAACACAAATTCCCGCCATTAGTACCACGTGCAACTTACACGAAAGATATACAAATATCAACTACCAGGGAACAGTCTGAGTACCACAGAGTCCTGACTATATCGTCTCACACTTCCAGTCCCTTGCAAGAAAACACCCACAAAATCTTTAATCCGTGTAAGCAATGAACTGCCCCTGCAGGACAGGATAACCAGCAAGTCTGTGTGAGGGTCGTTGGATGTAAGGGCTCTCAGCTGCAAAAGGTCCAGCATGTGCATATTGAAAATTACAAAACAAAAGCTGAGGCATGATACCGCTATCAAACCGCACAATCTGTCAACTCGTAAAGAAATCATAATTCACTGTGTGGGAGGAAGTGGTGCAAAGATAATAACTGAGGACATGTGCTGACTTGCTGATATACTGAGTCATGAGACGCCAACTCTGGGAACGTCCAGCACAAGTCACGAAGAAAAAGGATCTGTGGATCGTTTTATATGAATACATATGTTTAATGTGGGTCTATTGATTTCTGACAACGACACTCTACAACAGTCGATAGCCATTATTGACAATAACGACACCAGCCATTTGACTTTCAATTGTCAACACTGATTCATCATCACAGAATGAAATTCACCATCACTGTATCGCTTACCATATCGACGTCCTCCAGATACAGTGTCACCAGTATCCTTAACCCACTCACCCAGAGCAGACAAGACGAAGTCTTCCTAATGACGTCCAGTGGAGGAGCCTCTCCCAACCCTAACCCTAGTGCTTACCGAGTGTCCCCGGAAATGTAATTAGAAGGACCGGAGGAGCGAAGGTGGGTGTCCTGCACGAACTTATCTCCATCACGAGAGAAGCAGTCTTCACCAAACGTCGTCTGTGTGTATGTACCTTGCACCGCCAATATACAGCCGTCCCTTGGCGGGGAAGTCATTAACTTTACTTACTGTGACTTAAGAATTCCACCCAGACACACTGAAGAGCCTCCCCACCAGGGGAGGATATTGGCTCTGTCCTCCAAAATAAGAATACAGATTGGGAGTTAAGATTACATGGTACTCAGTAAATAAACTGGGTAATGTACCGTTGTTTTCATGTTTGACCTGTTATTGATATACGTTATACAGTACGTGAAAGCACTGGCCAACTTAGCAACTCATAAACGAAGTCGAAGGAAAAACAAATCTTAGGAAGGAGGCGGCGCGATGCACGAAACACTGAATTGTAAATTCAGTGTTACCATGTGAGGGTATGCACGAGAACCAAGTGTCACGCTCAGGCACAACACTGCGTCACTCTGCCTCATACCACACGACAGCAATTTACGAGCCACAGTTGGGGGTGGTATACTTGATCTTATAATTTTTCAGTATGCCATGAAGACACCGATGATGATGTCATCAAAATGAAACAAAACTTCATCTTCACAAACAACCACTACATTTTCTTACGTCGATCTTTCCTAATAAAGTACACATAATCCAAGCCTCGTATTGTTGCAACATTTCCTGGCGACCTTTGGTGACCCGAGATAGGTCACGTTTCTCCTCGGAAGCTCAACTTCCACAACTCATAAGCAAGTCAGATGTATCGTAACACTATACTGATCGTACATTTAATACCAAAATACAACGTACAAAAATTCAGAGTCCCCAGGCCTGTCTTCCCGTTACGGCCACGAGTGGGGTAGGCTACAGTAGGGTTGTCAGCACCACCACACTACCCGGAGTAATATAATTGTACGTAGGTGCCACATTATTCATATGGAAACCACCTCACATACATTTTCCACGAATACAACATTATGCTACACAAATACCCTGACATTCCTTGATTTTTGTTGTCACACGAACATTATGTTCTCTCTGGCCACGTAGAAAAAGCATCAAACACATCACCACTCGTAAAGACAGAACAGATACAGATGAAAAGAAGAGAATTTAGAGAAACATGGATATGGAGGAAAAAATATATAATAATCAAAAACGTCAGTAGAATTCCTGCAACCCATTTTTGGTCGTTATGTAGTTATTTAAGAAGTATGAAGTGGAAATCAACTTTTCTACTAGCGTTTACACGTGAAATAATTATATGTCTTAAAAGGATATACTATACCATACTGTATATGGTCCATTAGTTCCCCCTGTGGCATTAAGGTCTATGAATGCTGCACTTCAAAGAACGGAAGTAAGACGAACAACTGAGGTCATTACAGAAGACATTTCACCTCGAGCTGACTATTTATAGCGAATATTGAGTAGGTGGAGGGAGCGAGGCGGCTGGGGTGCCATCTATAGAATGCTGGAAGGCGGGGTAACGGATGCAGGTGGGTTAACTAGGGAAATAGGTGATTAAGCAGGTATACGAGCGTGACGCAGGCTCGAGGAGGAAGTGGATTAAGAATGGAAAAATGGATGAGCGAGGACAGAAGAACAGATAAAAATGAATCTGAGGTAAGTAAGCGAGTGGAACTGGAAAATGACACATAGATGGTTTAGTGGATAGCTGCTTGGAGGACGACGACGTGGCTACAATAGTGATGAAGGTCAGGGGTTCTCACAGTGGGCTGTAAGACCATCCAGGAAGGATCAAGTGAATGACGGTGATGGTCACTGCCTCTATCAGAAGACTTGCCACCTCCAACTCCATCATCCTCAACGTCTCTCCCAATACGAGAGAAGATTTACTTCACCTCGCATCACTTAAGAGTTACTTTAACTTTCGTCACTCGTAAGTAACCCTTTTACTCACCGCACCTCGTGTTCTGTCCGTTACGCATGCCACTAAAGACACTTTCATAGCACTGATCAGATTACCGTGCGATATCTTTTAATTTTCCTTGATGAACTTACGGCCTCTCCTCGCGTGCTGCGTGTTGTCGTTGCTGGACATATAGCAAGGGTTATTACCGTAGAACCAAGCCGCCTCCTCCAAGACTACCTCTTCTTCGGGCATGGAGCCTGGCATATTGGACCTGTGTTGGTACCATTACACGTTACTTCTGTACAAGTTGTTCTTCTGAGTATACATGACAGTTCCAAATTTGATATGGATACGCCACGCGAGACCGACAATTCGTTTACTGGGCGAGAGGACACGTGAGGATACGAACTCCCGCTGACCCGAGGCACGGGAGGAAGGGCAGACACCCAGACAACAGTTTTCAGGGGTACTAGGTGTGGCAAGGGCTCGAGGGACTGTCATGAGGGCAAGGAGTAAGAGAGTGGTGTTGACAAGAGGTAAAGAAGCGAGACATTGAAATCCTTTGGTTGGCAAAACATAAGGGATGGATAACAGAGACAGCTGTGAGCAAACGTTACGGTAAAGGCATCAGGTTCGGGTGATGAATGACGAGACAGAATGTAGATGATCATAGGAAAAAACGTTGCACGAGAAATGAAATCAAAGAATGACGTAATTCTCTTCAGATGCGCCCCGGCCAATGTGAGGGTACCACAAAGTTAATGTTTGGTCGCATCAAGCAGCCGTAAAGTAAGGGTCATTCATTCCTACACAAAATATCGATATATACATCATTCAACACGACTAATATAACAATAAATACATCTAGGAAAAAAAAACTTAACGAGGGTAGAATATCACCAACTTCATCCTTCAACAAGACCAAAGTATCGTCCATAAATCCTGTAACAAGACTACAATATCACCAAAACAAAGCCAATGACAACAGGAAACCGTGTGCCAAATACACCCTTTAATTACGGGCACATAAATATCGCGCAAATGTGCCCTTTGAATACTACTACCATCATCAGCTGGAAGGTTACGGGTAACAGCGAGGTAAATTTAGCAAGTCTTCCGTGATGCAGGTTGACACATGAGCTTCCCTGGCCACGGGGACGAAGGTATCCTCCCATATCATTCCTTCGCCTGGAGGCCAAAGTATCCTCCCACCTTCTCCTATGCTTGACGCCGATCAATACTGAGCAAGGATTGTCCTTAGCAATCCATCTTATAATCGTATTATGATACAGACGTCACTGACCTCCTACACTCTTCCAGAATGTCTTTCATTGGTGTAGTTTTACTGAAAGAAAAAAATATTGCCGATGTATCTAGTTTTGCCAACAAGTGTAAACAAGGGCCAGATGCTCTTTGAATACCTTACAAGCAACACTGTGTGTGTGTGTGGGTGGACTACCCTGAGCTAACACACTTAATTCAACAGCGTGTGGGACGTCGCTGATATTTGGATTAGAGTATATTTATGTACCACATCCGGCAAAGGTTTGTTACGCAACACGGGCGTCCTCAACCCGGCTCGTAGGCCGCCGTTATTGTCGGGTCAGGACTACCAACCCTGTCGCGGCCCCTCACTCACCCTGGTGTTGTACCCCAGGCTTACCAACACCAGAGGTACAAAAATAACCTCTGCCGGACACTGTCATCAAGCACACCAGTCACTGATGATCATACACACAAGGGAAAACTATCATAACAGCTGCGGTTATGGGAAATAATACTACACCACACTATTACAAACTATTCTAACCATTATCAAGAGCGAATCAATACATTACAATACCTCAATCGATCTAAGTCCCGAAAATCAAACAACCAAATCTGCCACATTACCACTGTATTACAACTGTCTAACATCACATGATCATAGTATCACCAGACGACCAGTATAACATATACCAGCATTGTGCTACCTGTACACAGTGATTCACACCTCCACTGAACACCATCACTGTACATACCATCGTGCAGCTGATGATGGTGTAGTAATGGTAGCACACGGGGGTCACATCACCTGTACCACACACACACCATCACGACCACCATACTACCATTACCATCCTGCACCACAGTCTCTCCATATGCTCAGCATCCTCCCGCTTCTACATACAACCATCCACAACGTGACATAAACATTATAAACGGACAGACTAATATCAAGCTGCTGCCACAGACACCACCACCATACCACATACTGTGCAGAATCATGGTGACATCCCACATACTGCAACACCACATTGTACCCTTACACTGTAGAACACACCATAACACCAACATGAGTTACCATAGCGAGAGAGAACACCGTGCAATCAAATCACAACACACAGCCAATACACACACTGCACCAGACACGGCACACAACACCATCACACAGCATTGCCCACCAAATCCCACAACAACACCGCACACCAGACATTAACAAGCACACCACAACCCACACTACGCAGCTCAACATACCCACATATCACCAGCATATACCAGCACAATATACCCTGTACCACAATGAACAACTTGATTTGGAACAAACCCAATATACAGTGTAGTTTAAACCACAGAGATCATACCACGACGCACTAAACCACATAAAACATTACACCACCACTGAAACCACGTCACCTCATGAGCTAAAACATCAGACCATGTAGTAAACCACATTATCCTTACAGCACCACAACCACAACACGTCACTCCACCATGCTACACACCAGTGGTCACACTAAACACTTTATCAATCAACACCACACCATCACACTACACCCACAACACCACAACCATCACACCACACAACCATCACAACCACAACCGCCGCCGCTGCTCCCAAATTTTACATCGTAATACTAGTTACGTCTTTGGCCCCAGGCCAGACGACAACCCACACACCATATGTGGGCCAAGTGGGGAGAGGGGAGGGGAGAGGGGAGAGGAGGGGAGAGAGGGGTGATAATGCCGCCCATTCCCCTCCCCTCCCCATCACCCCAAAATTCAAACCAATTACTTATAGAATCTGTTTACATTTCCTTCATTTCCCCATCGCTAATCACTTCCATCTCATTAGGACCTGCGCTTCCATCTAGCTTCCCCTCGCGCTTCCATCTAGCTTCCCCTCGCGCTTCCATCCCATTCTCCCCCAAACCCCCCCGGGGGGAGCCAAGAATGTCCTCCCAACACCCGGAAACTATCTACATACTAATCTCCCCAACAGACACGCGAATTCTTGCCTTGAAATTCCTTTGTCCAGGGAGTCCTCTCCCCATTGGCTGGTTCATAAGCTCCCCATTCACCTCTCCTCCCCACTGGCTGGTTCATAAGCTCCCCACTCCCCTCTGGCTGGTTCATTAACTCCCCACTCATCTCTTCTCCCCTTCACCACTGGCTGGTTCACAAGTGAAGGAAGACAGTCACAACACTCGTGGGAAATGGTTCATAACCTCACAACACAAGAGAGGCAACACAACCACAACACTAGTAGATAAATGGTTCATAACCTCACAACACAAGGGGGAGGTTAGGCACCGCAACACAAATAAGAGACAAGAAGACAAATTCAAAACAAGAGAATTACCTAAGCCACACTCAATATTGTCTTCCTTAAATATATAGAAAATATACCATATACTTTCCTCTAGCCATGTTGGGAAAGCTATAATATAAGCATTATATACTATAGCAACACATCAGTCATGAAAACAACACAAAATGTCAATAAATTCTTTATAAATCGCAACACTCGCCGATCCGCTAACATTTGGCGGGGGAACGTTCCTGAGTCGCTAATATAAACCCCCGCCAAACGTGGCTGATGAGGTAATCTAGCGGCAAACTGGCAATTATATCCAGGAAAACATCGCCTTATTTTCAGGGAAAAAATAGGGAAAAAACGCCCAGCGAATCTGATGATAGAGTGGGAGCGGTAGGAAATATATATATAAAAAAAATCGGCGATGGAAATAAGATAGAAAAGTTTGCAAAGAGGTATTTTAAGAGAGAAATCAAAGCGATAAACGAAGATTCGAAATGGCAACTCGAGCTAGGGGCGATGTTGCCATATGGCGATCATATATTTACATCGAATTTTTCCACGTAAATTTTTTTCAAATCACTCGCATTTTACCCGCACGTAAAATTCACCTTTAAATCTAAATTCATTAAATAAAAGAGTATTGGACGGAAAAATTATAAAAACAACGGCAAGAATTAGAGTAATTTAACCCTGAAAAATGTTACAGTTAGGAAATGGGAAAGGGTCTTATACAGACCGGATGGTGAGTGCTCTGCTCTGTTTGGCAAAATGATTTACTGAAGCCATGCTACGAGAGGTACCCGAGTGTCGACCTCCAGCTGAACTTGTCACCA